>JAKCPI010014566.1:0-30998 GCA_023213315.1 Euborellia annulipes | reverse complement strand
TTAAACATCCTCCTGGACCGGAAAAACAAGCTTTTAATCAAAATCGGCCAAAGAGTACTAGTACTTTACTGATGTACTTTTTCAGTTTTTTTCGATTTTCTTTCCAAAATTTGCTCCAACCCATTTTTTTTAAAATTCAAAAATCAATTATTTTTTAGATGCTCTTTAAAATGTATATTCTCATTTTGCGATTGAAATCTTCTGAAGACCACTTTACTCTTGTATTTCATAGGGGGGGGATAGAGAAATGGTTATTAAGGTAACAAAATATAAATATTTTCCCATACTTATAAATTTTACATCTGAATTCATGTTCCGTACTGTCGGGAACTAAATACATAGTCGACACAAAGCATCTGGTGTGACAAGGACAAGAAATACAACTTTCGATTACCGAAGGTAAGAGAAAGTTGTATGCTGTGCGCCATCACACCAGATTTTTTAATATGTTATTAATCACTATCACATACGTATAAAAAAAATTTTTTGAAGCAGATCTGACGCAGGGTTACCTTTAAATTAATTATTAAAAAATTGAAATTTAACATGTAGTCTATACAGTAGATAGGGAATGCCGACGAAACGCACACATCGAATTATGTCACTGTACTTCTGTACTCCTGATAAAGATAAAAAAACAAAAAAAACTTCTATTTTATCAATTAACTTCCGTTAAAATCAAAAAGTTTCTCACGAAAAAACATATTTTAACAAAAAGAGAAAACATTCACAGAAATATCAGTCCACCATACTTATTTTATCTATTTACCTCTCCAAATATTGAGTTATCTATAGAGACCGGACAAAAAAAGCATAAAAAAATGGAAAAAAAAGTGCTTAAAAAAGCATAAAAATCTTGAATAAAAAGCTGTTAAATAAGCATAAAAGCTGAAAAAAGCATCACATAAGTAACTTCTACTCATACCAATGGAGGATACAAGGGGGGGGGGGAAGGGAAGGGGTAATTAATTTTAATATAAAATTTTAAAAATTAATACTTAAAAATTTTATTTGTATATATATTCTAGTAAACAAGTACAGAATGCAACTTTAAATTAACGAAAGTGTGCGGCCACTCCCACCAGATTACCACCCCCCTGCGAGGGTCCCCCGCAGTCCGCCCCAAGTAGGGGGTCCAGGCGGGCCCGAGCCAGAGTAGGGAAGGGGCGATTTGCGCAGTTGACGAAGGATTTGCTTTTCATGAACGTTTTGCTGAATAATGTTTTGAATGATTTTTAAAAATATTATAGCCCTCGGGCTTGGCGTAGTTAATAGCGCGCCTGCCTTGTATACCAATGGTCGAGGGTTCGGATCCCAGGCAGTCCGATGATTTTATTTAAGCCATTTGGATACCAAAGGGTTTGAATAAGAATGCCTGGACCAGACAAATAACGAGTATCGTTTAAAGTCTTAAATGGATAAAATTTTTTCGGGGGGGGAGCCTGAACTCAAAAATTTTCTGCGGAAAATTTTTTTTAACGAAAACTAAATTTTTTCCACTACTTTGTTTTTGCTACACCAAAATTTTTCCGCCCCGCGGAAAAATTTTTTTCCGGCCCGTGAAAATCATTTTACCTTTTTTTTAGAGATACGAAAATTTTGCCGCTCCGCGAAACATTTTTCCTTTTTTTTTTTACAGGGCTATATTTTTTCCCCACTGCGGGGCCGATCAAGCATTTCGGGGGGGGGGGGGGGGCGAGATCCCCTAATGTCTGTATATCCCTATATATGCATTTGGAAAATTTGTGGAGGGGGCGGGCCCCCTCCTCTTATATACGTCCCTTGTGTATGCGTGTGAATGGGAAAAAAGGGTTTAAAAAAAAAAAAAAAATATAAATATTCGTAAAATAAGTTAAAATAAGCATAAAAACTCAAAATAAGCAAAAAAAGCATAAAAAATGCAATCTCTTAGTTTTTCGTAATTCGTGAAAATAAATATCTAATGGTTGCTTATAAAATTGAGCAATAAGCATTTTGCTTAAAATCCGGTCTCTAGTTATCTATTATAGTAGATTCTATTACATTATTTTTTCGTGCAACAATTAAAACGGATTCACAGGGGCTTTGAGAACTTCCACTATACACTATATAATGAAGTGTTTTAAAAATGGATGAAAAGATATTGTCCAGACAGACACACAAAGCAAGGAGATAAATAAAAGAGTTTAAAAATAAATTTGGCTGCATAAGTCTTGTTTTTTTTTTCTCAACCATTTTTCATTCCTTCACCCCCCCCCCCTCTTTCCTCCTTTTGTGTGCATCCCAATCTATTAAAGGGAAAGAGGAAATTTTACAAATATTATTTTTATTATAATGGTAATATGAGCAAACCTATTTTTAATGTTTTAAGCTTTTTTTCGGCATCTTAAGCTTTTTAAAACCTGTCTGTCTATCTCTTCTCTTCTCTAACCATCCATATAAATGAAAAAAATAGGAAAGTTGAAATTTCGGTGAGCTTCGCGCCTAGCCGGGGCTTCACCCCCTGGACCCCCCTTCAGCTGGCTCGGGCCCGCCTGCGGCGGACTCTCGCCTTCTTAATTGGACCCTGTTATGCAATGGTGTGTCAAAGACCAAAAAATTCAAAATTGAGTTAAGCACGGAATATTGTTTCAAATGCTTTAATTAATAGTATTTTTTATGAAATATGTCCTAAAAAAATTTATATTTAATGTTACATGCACAATTGACAAAAAAAATTATATATAATCCAATGAAAACAAAAAACTTTAATGTTGATTTTCTCAAAACTCGATGTTTGGTCTTTGACACACCATTGCATAACAGGGTCCAACTATGAGAACCCGTGGCGCCCGCCTTTACATGTAGACAGGGGGCTTCACCTCCCTGGACCCCCGCCATTTAACTCAGGCCCGCCTGCGGCGGACCTTCGCCTTTTCTTATTAATTATGAAAAGAAATTTTTTTTTTTTTAACATTCACACTTTTTCTCATTCACTCTCACATTCACACACACATTCACACAGTCTTTTCGGCAACTTAAGCCATATAAGACTTTGACGATAACCATTATTTCATGAAAATATCTTTTGGGAGGCATTTCTATTTAAGCCATTTGGTATCCAAATGGCTTAAATATACATTTCCTATGGGAGAAATCGTAACTTTAAGAATTAATAACTCAAAAAGTTATAGGAATTTCGGGATGAAAATAATTTTCCTGTAATCCCGAGAAGATCCTCTTTATGCATATAAAATTTCATTTCAAAATTCCAATGGAAAGAGCGTGACAGACAGACGGACAGACAGACATTTGTTGATTTGATTATGTCAAATTATTTATTTATTTTATTTATTTATTAAAATTAAGTTGTACATAGAGCTTTTTCAGGGGTAAGGACATTATTTTTTGTCTTTGTCTTATTTAATTGCATCAATTTTATTATGAAGAAACAAAATGTTGCGGTTTTTTTTTACGGTGTGAGTATTTTAGATTGGTAAAACACAGGAATAGACGCGACAACTCGCTACAGATCCCATTTATTCATCTGTCGCACGTATACGCTTATTGGCGGTCGCGCGATTACGCTTCCAGTGGACGACCCGCCTTAGTCATATTCAGAGTCGCCGAAGGCCACCCTATCGCAGCTGGTATCAAACGAAAGAGTATATTTGAGAAAATTAATGCAATTTTCATAGGGCTTCCAAAAAAGTTTTTTTTTTTTATTATTAATATTTCAATTAGCTACTTACGTCATCGCCCCGAACAACTTTGCGCGCTCATTGACTACAAAGCCCTCGGCTCTTAAGTCAAACTGTTGATGAAATCTTTTAATATGAAAAGAAAATGTTTATTTATGGAAATTTTAATATAAACATAATTTAGAATATTCGTTGATATTATTATTTTAATCTTATTGAGTGATTAAATCAAGATGAGAGGGAGTCAACCAGGAAATTTTTTTTTTTATTTATTATCCTAAATGATTGACTGATGATATATATCCCTTTCATTCATTTGCAAATGAAGAGAAAAAAAACTTTTTTAATGTTTCTTTCAATCTTTCGATTTCTTATTAAGAAATGTTGATCTAAAAAATGTTTTCATAAGAAGCGAATGACCAGCGCTCTCAAAAGTGCAATAGGAAAAGAGAGAAGCAACTCGAGAGGGGATTTATCCAGATGCTTGTTCAGCTAAGGGTATAGTGATTGATTGGAGATTTTGAAAAAATCTGGTGTGCCTGGTCGCACTGCACGCAACTTTCTCTTAGGTTGAACGGACACCGATTGAGCAAAACGCTCAATGGCAAAACATTTTGTTCAATGATGTCGAATCTTGCTCAATTGTGTTTTGCATCCTCCGATTGCGTTGACCCATAGAAAAGGATTGAAAAAACAGTTTTAGTCAAAAATGTTTTTGCTCAATTGATGTGCGTTCTGCCTTACTTCAAGTTGTGTTCTGTGCTTGTCACACCAGATTTTTTATTTAGTTTCCACCAATATATTAGTATACAAGATGTATGATTATAAACACGGGAAAATATTTATATTCTGTTACCATTGCAACCATTTCTCCAATGAGCAACGCAGCTAGTTGTTTTTCAATTTTTATTTAAATGCAAAGTGCCAGGGCCAACGTTTCGGGACCATCATCAGGGCTAAAATATTACAGACAAAATCAAACATTGATCACAAATTCTTTCTACTTGCACCATTACTTAGAACTAGAAAGAATTTGTGATCAATGTTTGATTTTGTCTGTTATATTTTAGCCCTGATGATGGTCCCGAAACGTTGGCCCTGGCACTTTGCATTTAAATAAAAATTGAAAAAACGACTAGCTGCGTTGTTCATTTGGGATTTCCTGAACCTTAAATAAATCGTATTATCAGCTATACACCTCAATTAAACCATTTCCTATGAAGTACAGTGAGCGCCACAATTAAGTACCCACCTGATAGCTAGAGCCTTAAGTATATGGTGTAAAGTTAAATAATTTTAATGACCGAAAAGGTAAAGCGTAAAATCTACTATAGATGATTTTATTTTTTTAACTTTTCAAATTTAAAATTATTTCACCATTTACAATAAACTATACCATATACTTAAGGCTCTAGCTATCAAGTGGGGACTTAATTGTGGCGCTCACTATACAAGAGTAAAGTGTGTTTCAGAATATTTCAATGGCAAAATGAGAATATACATTTTAAAGAGCATCTAAAAAATGAATTTTAATCAAAATCGTTGGCGCGAATTTTGACAAATTCGAAAAAAAAAATGAAAAAGTGCTTCAGTAAAGTACTAGTACTCTTTGGCCGATTTTGTTCAAAAGCTTTTAAAACTTGCGAAACACCCTCCTACCCTTTCAAATCACAACAAATCGTATTATTAATAAAAAATTATTAATCTTAAATGGAGCAAAAATTCTTTAATGGATACATATACCTTTAAATATCGACTTGCGTTTAGTGTTGAGCTCTCCCCCTTCACATATGGGGCTGCGAGGGCGATGCTTTTCAATGGGAAAGGCGAGCCAAAGGGCGTCGGGTAATTAATCCCAAACATTAGCCCCCTACACTGTATAGGTCGAAATATACCAGGCCATTAATTTCCGAATTGCAAGGTCCTGTCTTCTCTTTCTTTCTATACTAAATCATTTTCTATAGCTTTCACTTTTCTCGTTAATTGTGTAAAAAAAAAAAAAAAAAAAAAATGAAAGAAATTTCAAATTATAAAGCCCCGGGGCCCGGGCAGTCTGAGGGGGCCCGGCCCTTTGCGCTCCAACCTTAAAATTCTAAAAAAAAAAAAAAAATAATTTTCATGGTTAAAATTTCAATAAAAAAAATCATTTTCTTGAAATATTTTTTTTTAAGGGGCCCGTGCCCTTTAAGCTCGAATCCTAATCATCTAGATCTGATTTTACTTGGGACAGGAAGCGACCCCTAGTCCAAGAGTCTAATGCTTTACTTCTCAAAGGCGTTTTAATCTCTTAAAAATTCATTAAAGAGATTCACGACAAAAATGGTGCGGGGTAACACCAAAGTCTGGCAGAGCAGCTAGTACTTAAATAAGTTATTTATATTCATAGAAAATAATGGATACTATTAAAAAAAAAAGATCCTTCAGTTACGTGCTTGTCAACAATTCCAAAGCGAATGAATGAATGAATAAAAAATACGCTTTATTAAAAGGGGAAATTATCACGATAAAAGCATGCTGTTTTGGAAAAAAAAAATTATTTCAAATTTTATTTTATTGTTTGAATAACGTAAAAATATTAAATCTCGAAGTCAACAACCGGAAATAAGAAATCAATGAAAGACTCGTAGGCTTTGTATAATAAAAAATTTACATTATTACATTTTAGAAATTCTATCAGAGGAAACAATCGCCAATTCTTATCAGAGTCGTAAAAAAAAACCCTCTTAAAGGGAAGGGATGTATTTTGAGCCCTCGAATGACCTCTGAGAGCATAACTTTATTTTTTTTTTTATAACCCGCCCTTCTCCTTCTCTTCTCATTAATCTAAACAATATTATCAATGTTAAAATTTTATTGAGAGAGAGATAAAAATGTAATCCAAACGACAGGGTGCATCAGCAATAATGTTACGAGAGCGAGTCAATAAGTCCGTGACTTTTTGAATGAAACACGGGTTTTTAGATAAAAAATTATTTTATTTTTTTTAACGTAGTCTCCTTTGAGCTCTATACACTTTGTCCATCGTTTCTCCAATTTTTTTTATCCCTTCTAAAAAAATAAGATTTATCGAAGGCATCAAAATCATCGTTGGAGTCAAATCTCTTTCCGCCGGTTTGGAAACAAGAAATAGTCACTCGGGGCTAAATCCGGAGAATAGGGCGGATGAGGGAGCAATTCGTATCCCAATTCATGGATTTTTGCCATGGAAACTCACTTTTTTCCATTTTCTTTTCAAATCACGAGGTAGTCTGCTACTAATGGATGTCAAACAAAAACTAAAAGAACCAGCTGGTTCAAATTTCGACAGGAGTCAGCTGAGAGTTGCCTGCTGGCTTGTCACACCAGATTTTTTGTGTCGACATGTATTTAGTTTCCGACAGTATGGTACATTCGATTTTCAAGATGTAAAATTTATAAGTATGGCAAAATATTTATATTTTGTTACCATGGCATCCATTTCTCCTATCTTTTCTATGGAGAACAAGAGTAAAGTGGTCTTCAGAAGATTTCAATCACAAAATGAGAATATACATTTTAAAGAGCAACTAAAAAATAGTTGATATATGAATTTAAAAAAAATCGTTGGAGCAAATTTTGAGAAAATCGAAAAAACTGAAAAAGTGCATCAGTAAAGTACTAGTAGAGGTAAAGGTGGTAATATGAGCCCTGTAGGTATTATGAGCCCCCCAATATATCTCGTCATAGAGTTCACACAATCTAATGGGGATTGATGGAAACACTGTGTTCCGTTCTTTTTTAGGCCTCTAGAGAGCTTTGGTTCAGTTGTTAATGATAGATGGTGGATAAATCAGGTGTTTGTGTTTTCTTCTACTAAAAAACTTTGAAAGGTACCTATTTAGCCCTTAATTATGATTATTATTCGATTACATTTACTTTAATAGGCTACGCTATCTAATAGAGTAGGTTTTAAGCTTTGATTTAATGTAGGTGATAATTAATTTAGACAGTTACAAAGATAGAATATGCTTTGAAGAAATTCACTATGGCTATGTCGGTAATGTGAGCCTCCTTCTGTGCCTGGTATATGAGCCCCAATTTTTGAGGGTCCGTCAATACCGGAGAGTCCGTTTTGGAAATGCCAGTGGGAGTTGATAATCCCGGAGATGAGCATACTCCCTGTAAGTTTTGTGAAGGACTTTACTCTGCCAATTATCAAGGAGAACTGTGGATATAGTGCCTGATGTGTGAAATATGGGCGCACAATGACTGTGCTGGGACTGAAAAAGATGTTTATATTTGTGACTTTTGCAGATCATAAAATATTTTCTGTTTTCCAACTTATTTACACTAATATAGTTTTGTAATTAACAAAATTCAATTTTCATAAAGGATATTTGTATGACTAACCTCTTTTTAACACTCTTTTTCATGTATTTACTCTAGGGGCTCATAATACCAGCACAGAAAATTTTTTCAACAAAACGAACTTTTTTGATTTTTTGTTATTATTTCACTTTCTGTGTATTTAATCGACTGCATACTTTTTAAATATATTCATCAATTGTTATAGTTGAAGTTCAACACAAATAATTTAGCAAAAATTATTTAAAAAAATTTATTATAACAAAAAAGAAACTAGGGGCTCATAATACCACCTTTACCTCTACTTTTTGGTCGATTTTGTTCAAAAGCTTCGTGTCTCGTCCCATGGGGGTGCCTAACTTAAATATAAAATTCCAACCTCCTAGCTCTTTTCGTTCTTGAGATATTTTGTTCACAGACACACAGACAGACACACACACAGACAGACCATGTTGCGAAAACCACTTTTTTGGATTCAGGGGACCTCAAAACGTGAAGATCCATCAAAATCTCGACATCGAATTTTTGACATGAATCCAATACTTTCTCTCTATATATATATTACATATATACATAGGTAAGAGAAAGTAAAAAAAATTTAATTTCTTACACGGATATACGAATGGTTCAAAGCAAAAGTGAACAAACTCCAAAATAAACAATTTTCTTATTTTTTTCCTTTTTGGATAGTATAATCGTATGGAGGAAGGCCGTCTAATTTACAGGTAAGGTGAAGAAAATAGACTTAATTCGGCCCAAAATTATTTATTACCAATGTCTACGTTTCGGGGACTATACGTCACCCATCCTCAGGACAGGCCGAAGGCGGGCGACGCGGCTAGTTTTTAAAAAATGATCTTGATATTATTTTTATTTTGAGAGCATTTGGCTTACAAGTTTTTGCGCAAGAAACAAACACCTGTTTCGGCAATTTGCCTTCAGCAGAGCCATAACTGCAAAAATTAGCAAAGATGAATCACAAGACATTGTATACCTATACCTATAATAGTTGCAATTCAATTTTGGCAGTTACAGTTATGGCCCTTATGAAGGCAAATTGCCGGAACAGGTGTTTCTCGCCTGTGGTGTAATTTCAACTTTTTCTTGGGGGGGAGACCAAACATTTTTTTTCGTAAAATTTATTAATACTTACAAATAGTTACTCAAATTTGGCCAAAAGATATTTAATTTAATTAATTGTTTAATTTTGTATAGTTTGTATACTCGTAGATATATTTTGAAATATTTTATTTAAGGGGCTACGGGAGCGAAGGTGTTACGCATGTTTTTCCCGATAAGATGGCGTAGTGTGTCATAAAAAGTATGCCCAAAAAATCAAGTAATTCAAAAATTTACCAAGAGATGTCAGAATGGTAGCTAGTAATATTTAATGCATTTGGTTGATTTTCATTGATCTTTTAACAATAAATACTTTATAAATGTTATTATATATTATGTACCTTTTATAAAAGCATATAAATATATAAATATAGGCCAAAAAGGGGATCAGCTGTTAGACTAGCCTGCCATCTATTGCAAGAATGCTGAACTAACAAAAAATTAATTTCCTTAATTTTTTAATAAGTCATTAAAAGAATTATAGCTCGATGTCACAATAATCTCTTATGAATTTAATTCATTTAAAAAAAACCGCATTGAAAAATTCCTTATAATATTCTAGTTTTCTTTAAAGTACGTTTAGACGTCTCTCCTGAACCCCCTTAAGATGAATATAAATTTTTTATAAAATCAGGGGAGGGGGGAAATTCTCCCTCCCCCCAAATGACGCTTATGACGTCACTGTTAAGATCATTAATATCATTTTTTAACGCTGATGTTATTACTTTACTTTTTTACTGTTAAATTTTAACGTCTGCTTTTAGAGAATAGTCCTGAATAAAAGTCAAAACAAAAAGGAAAATAACGAACGCCTTTAAGGATAGATAGGTTCGTTAGTGCAAAGACTAGTAGTAGTAGTAAGTAGCCTCGAGATTGAATTATTCATGAACGCTCAGTTATTTCATAAAATGAATCATCTAAAAAAAAAAAAGGCTTGAATTACATACAAACTTTGAGAATATCAATATAAACATAAAATTTGACTAGTTTAATAAATTTCAGTGTGAGCGAAGTGAGTGAGTGTCATGTTCGGGCGTGTTATGACCTGACTAAGGCTTTTAAGGCCCACTCAGAGGCAATAAATTTTTTTAATGGATCGCTATAGAAGAAATTAATCAAGGCAAAATAAAATAAAGGGTACCTCACTCACTCGAATCAAGGCTAACATGGGATTGTTTGAATTCTCAAATTTTGACTTTGCCACAATTTATTGAAATTGTCAAAAAAATGGAGCCGGGAGCGCCTGGTAACGGAGAAGACCTACAGTCACCACAATCGTTGCGGTTAAGTGATGCCAAGTGCGACGGAAACCTGGATTGGTGACCACAAACAGCGTGTTGAATGTCTCTCGGTACTTTGTATTTTAAATCTATGTAAAAAACACCTCAATGGCCGAAAAGGGTAAAAATAAATTCGCTCAGGGGCCCATGTCTTGTGGGTACGTGGATGGCGACCACGAGCTGCCCGAGCTGGGACAGGCAGTCCTTCAGTTCTTTATATGTCTCTGTCTCTTCCTTCCTCTTTTCAACAGGCGTCAGACTGTGCGACGGGCCGGCCTGTCCTATTTCTTCCGGTCGCATAAACGCATGATAGGGTTGGAGGGAGAAAGTGAGGTCCGCATCGCGGGAATAAGGCGAGGACAGAAGAAAAAGAAAAAGAAGAAGTCGATAAGGGTAAAAATAAATAAATAAAACGGAAAAAATTTACAAATTTTAATAATTAAATCTCGTAATTATTATTTTACTAGCCGCGTCGCCCGCCTTCGGCTACGCCTCCTTGGACCCCCCACCAGCTGGCTCAGTGTCCCACGCTGGTATACATGACTTAATTCCCCCCCCCCCCCCCAATTGAACAAGAGGTGGACCCACAGCGTGAGGAAGATATGGGCGCGATTGTTCCTATCTTCACAAATTATTTTTTGAATCCAAATACTTTTTCTTAGTCCAAACATACGTTGGAGAAATGAAGACCACCGCTCTTTTTAACCAGTAGGCCCCTAAGTATTTCATTTATCTCCTCAAAAAAAAAAAAAAGAAGGAATTTCAGTAATAATATTTTACGTTTACTCAACTCTAAAATGTACATTTTATAATAATTATTTATAACAATTTTAATTTTAATTCAATATTCAGGGTATTTTTAAATTATCCATTATCGGCTACAGAATAATTCTTTTTCTGGTTCCTTATCTTAAATTGAAAATATTGAAGTCAATTAAACTCAAAAATTTTAATTTTTTATTTTATTTCGGCCATCGAAGTTTGAAAATGGTTAATATGATTTGAATACCATTTTTATCCAAAATTGAGTTTCCTTGTCAAAATTTCAAAAATACGTTCTGAGATATTTATTCAATTGATTTTTAAGGGGAAAAATGGAAATTAATATCACGTCACGGTTAAAAGTTATTTGAAAATCGTGAAATTTCACATAATGATGGATTTTCGTGAAATCTCCTCTATCCAATGAACCCTTAATTTCATAAAATTTCACGGTTTGCACTTGGATTTTATCTATGTCATTTAGAATGCGCAGTTGATCAAAAGTAAATTAACAACCGTACGTAGCCTCTGATGCAACTAATCAGAAAAATCCTTCGTAGATCCAGAGGACTTAAATCAATATTAGAGCAAATTAATAAGGATCGGGGAGAGATTTGCAACTTACTTGTTCATTTTTTTTATCCTCCCAATTACTTTATCTTTCATCAACACTTTTTTTTTTTAATGACTTTGCGTTGACATTTAGAAAACGTCTTTTCGCCACTCAATATTTTTTTTTTTTTTTTTTTTAATAATCCTACTCCCTTAATTGATCGCGCATGTTCTGAGATATTTGTCCAACGAATCACTTCCGCATGTCGAAATAAAAACATTGCCTCTTGTCACTTGTCATCTAACGAGACAGAGAGAAAGAATTAGTCATCTCTCTCTCTCTTTCTCTCTCTCATATTATGCAATTATCCCTTAAAAGCGACAGCGACAGCATTTATTAGACATGTCTTTTTTCTCTCTTCTTCTGCCAACCTCTCTGGCATGGTAATGCTCTCAAAAAAAGGCATCGAATTTCCAACCACCGTCTATACAAGAAATTTTAAAGAAAAAAATTCGGCATCAAGGTTGCAGATCTCCTCTTCACTGAACGAAAATAAAATTTGGTCCAGCACTCAACTGATCATTGAATGTAAGGAGCCCCGAGCAAACAGGACACGATTTGTCAAACAAATGTCTATTAATTGTCTAATTTGCAATGTTAATTAAAAATAATACTGAATACCTTGTCTTGTAACAATTAATTGTAAGTATATCCATTATATTGTAAAAAAATCTGGTGTGACTGGCGCACAGCACACAACTTTCTCTTACTTTCGGTAATCGAAAGTTGTGTTCTGTGCTTGTCACACCAGATTTTTTGTGTCGACATATATTTAGTTTCCCCCAATATATTAGAATTTAAGATGTCAAAATTATAAACATGGGAAAATATTTATATTTTGTTACCATTGCAACCCTTTCTCCTATCTTTCCTATGAAGCACAAGAGTAAAGTGTGCTTCAAACAATTTTGAGAGCAAAACGAGAATATACATTTGAAAGAGCATCTAAAAAATAATTGATTTTTGAATTTTAATCAAAATCGTTAGAGCGAATTTTGAGAAAATCGAAAAAAAACTGAAAAAGTACAGCACTAAAGTACTAGTACTCTTTGATCGATTTTGATTAAAAGCTCACGCCCTAAGAGCAAGGGCGGATCCAGAGGTGTTTCTTGGGGGGGGGGGGTAATCTGGCGTGACTCGTCGCACAGCACTCTATTTTTTTTTTAATTTCGGTAATTTAAAAGCGCATTCAATATTTGTTTGCCAGAATATAAATACCCATCAAATTTTTAAGTATTAATTTTAAAAATTTTACATTAAAAATACATTTTTTTGCGAAAAAAAGGTATTTTTTTCGAATCTCGGGGGGTAATTACCCCCCTTTACCCCCCCTCCCCCCCTTGTATGCGCCCTTGCCTAGGAGGGTGACTAACTTAAATATAAAATTTCAACCTCCTACTTAAATTCCTTCATGCTTAAAATTGAACACACACACACACAGACAGACAGACAGACCATGTCGCGAAAACCACTTTTTTGGATTCAGGGGACCTCAAAACGTGAAGAATTTTTGACATGAATCCAATACTTTCTCTCTATATTAACATATATAGAGGTAAGAGAAAGTAAAAAAAAATTATATTCTTATTTATAAAAATTGTAGTTTTGTTAAAAAATAAATATTAATGATCATAGGTCCTGAGGAAGCCCTTGATTGGCAACCGAAACATCGACAACTAACAATTAAATAAAAGTTTTTTTATTTAATCCCCAGATTGCTGCGCCTCCCGTATCCTATCTACCTTCTCTTATTAAATCCTTATTAAGTCACATCTCTTCATTGTTTGTAGATTATTTCTATTTGTTAGGTATTTATGACCTGAAACCTAAAGTTATATAAAATATTATCATAATAATAAAATAACAATATATTAGATCAATTTTTCACCAATTTATTTCCCTTAATAAATGCTTGCGCTCATTTTCGAAATGTCGACTTCTCCATTCATTTGTTTGTTTCGCTCTTTCTCTCTCTCTAAACAAGAGAAGAGAAAAATTGAGGTTTTTTCAATAGAATTCAGTTCAAAAGGTTAAATCAATTTGATTGAATTGTACTCATTGCGAGTTGATTTGTGTGATCTAGTTAAGGAGAGAGAGAGAGAGATGGGTATTTTTAACTTAACTGATTATCAATTTGATTTATTAATATTCAAACGATTAGAGACAAACAGAAGACAAAATGACCCAACTTATCAAAAAGGACAGACACACGCACACATTCTCTTTTCATTTTTTAGATTGACATATTTATAAATTATTGGTTACACCAGCGTTTCCCAACCTGGACAACGTTAAGTTCCTGTTTTTGGGAAGCTTAGATGATTTATTTCAAAATTAACGGCCAAATAGTTGAGCACTCTTGCAAAAGATGGCAGGCTAGTCTAACAGCCGGTATTATCAGATCCCCTATTAGCCTATATCTCGCCTATATATTTTTATGCTTTTATAAAAGATTATATGGACCCTCTTACGCATTAGTGTGTCAAGCGCCAGTTACCGAGTTTTGAGAAAATTAACATTAAAGTTTTTTGTTTTCATTATATATAAAATTTTTTTGAAGATGATGGATTCTCAAAGCCATCGAAACTGAATGCTAGCGCAGTCGCCAAGCCAAAAAATAAACCCATTACAAAAAACTACAGTTTTTTTATTTTAATTTCAACTATCAACACCTAAGTTCATCACAACAAAATACTTCCGCAATTTAATACAAATCATAATTGCTTATGCACATCCAATTTAAATAAATTTTTTTTTGCCAATTGTGCAAGTAACATTAAATATAAAGCACAGCACAGCGGCCGAAACCCAAGAGGTCTGAGATTATATAATTGTCAACTAGAGAGAATAAATATATTATTTTATTATAATGTATTCATGTTTCATTCTCGAAATTCTCGAGGACTGAATTGACCTTTTTCATCTTCTAAAATTAAATATAAATTTTTTTAGGACATATTCCATAAAAAATACTATTAATTATAGCATTTGAAACAATATTCCGTGCTTAAGCCAATTTTTAATTTTTTTTCCCGCTTGACACACTAATGCATAACAGGGTCCATATATATTTGGGGTCCATGCATCCTTATTTAAGCTATTTGGTACCCAAAAGGCCAGCTCGCTAACCCCTACACCAAGCCCGAGGACAATAATTTTCTTCTCGTAATAAAGAAAAGACAAGCGAGGGTTCGCCGAAGGCTAGCATTGCAGCTAGTTCAAATAAAAAGATGATATAGGCCTACTTATCACATCAGTTGAAATAATTTCATTAAACTTATTATCATATCATAATTCAAAAAAAAAAATATATAATAATAAAAGCAATTAATAAAAATAATAAATATAAAATGTCAAAAGAGTTTATCAACATGTGTGTTTGTTAAACATGTCAATTAGGAATTGAATTTTTCTATCATTAATTCATTTTTGTTTTAATAATATCTCATCAAAAAAAATAAAAAAATAAAAATAAATAAATAAATAGTCAAGGCTCTCGATTTATTGAAAATTTTAAGATTCCTTTATATGAGTGGTCCATTTCCAAAAGTGCCTAATTGACAAAATTTGAAAGGTTGAGATTTTCATTGCATGTCGATGGCACAACTGAAATACACATTTGAAAATAGTTTTTCAGTGAAAAAATCTGGTGTGACTGGCGCACAGCATACAACTTTCTCTTACCTTCGGTAATCGAAAGTTGTGTACTGTGCTTGTCACACCAGATTTTTTGTGTCGACATATGTTTAGTTCCCGACAGTACTGAACATATGAATTCATGTAAAATTTATAATATTTATATTTTGTTACCATGGCATGCATTTCTCCTATCATTTCTATGAAGCACAAGAGTAAAGTGTGCTTCAAACATTTTTGAGAGCAAAATGAGAATATACATTTGAAAGAGCATCTAAAAAATAATTGATTTTTGAATTTTAATCAAAATCGTTGCAGCGAATTTTGAGAAAATCGAAAAAAACTGAAAAAGTACATCAGTAAGGTACTAGTACTCTTTGGCCGATTTTGATTAAAAGCTTATTTTCTCGGTCCCGGGTAGAGGCCAAGAACTGAAAAGCTTTTGGTAAACATCGGACCATTAGGGGGGGGCTCTAGGGAGGGGAAACAATATTTTTACCTTGAATAGTGGATGGACAACGTTGTGCGCTCGGCTTAGTCCGACCCTTTATTTTATATGCGTCTGCCTTTCCTGGTCAATCCTATTCAACAAGAATTTTGCTTCTTTGTTGTCAATTTTTATTTTTTCTCTCTCGAAACTTTGAAGTTTTGAATATTGAGAGATGCAATTTAATGGGGGGGGGGGAAATTGTCTTCCCTTTTTTGGTTGTAGTGCATTATTATTCCACTCTCTGTTGACTTTGAGATGAGCTAGCTCACCTAAAGAAGAAAGGGGGTTGGTTGGATGATGTGTACTGTATGAATGAAGATTGAAGGAAGGAAGGGGGTGGGGGGTGGGGATGGGAGGAGATGAAAGTGAAATGGTTCTCGTTTTTCTTTTCTCCAATAGATTACAGGCTTTGTGGGTCGAATGCGTCACAAGTTTAGTCTGCGCCAAACCCCCCCCCTCGCCGTCTTCTTCTGCCCAATTGAAGGCCACTATATTTATTACTGTTAGTCTTTCAAAGAGGCGGTGGATAAACGAGGGAGAACCTCTTATATCATTTCATTTTTTTTTTTTTTTTTTTTTTACTTTTTTCTATACCTATCTAAATCATTCGTTCGAATCAAAAAATATAAAGTATTTAAAATAATAGACAAAATGATAAAGTTTCGGTTCGCGAGTTATTACTTTCTCTTACCTATATATGTGAGGTCCCCTGAATCCAAAAAAGTGGGTCGCACAAAATGGTCTGTTTGTGGGTGTGTGGAAAATTTTAAGTATGAAGGTAATGAGTAGGGCTCGGATTTATAGGCACTGAAAATCTTTAAAATAGGCAGGCAACTAAGCACTAAAAATTATTAAAATAGGCTCTTAAAAAGGTATTATTTAAGAAATAATATAAAAAATTTAAAAATTGATGTCTTATTTTTGGTAATCTGGTGTGACTGGTCGCACAGCACACAATTTTTTCTTAATTTCGGTAATTTAAAGGCGCATTCTGTACTTGTTTGCCAGAGTATAAATACAAATCAAATCTTTAAGTACTAATTTTTAAAATTTTACATTAAAAATAAATTTTTTTTCGAAAAAAGTATTTTTTTTTAAATCTCGGGGAGGGGGGGGGAATAATTACCCCCCCCCTTGAAATATTTTCTTGATAATTCAAAAAATTTTAAATTTAGGCTATGTATAGCTCGTAAAAAATTGAAATTGGCTATTTGGACTTAAAATAGGCACTAAAAAAGGCATTTATAGATAAAATAAGCACTAAAACCCAAAATAGGCCAAAATACGTTTCATGGAATTCTGAATAAAAGAAGAGGCATTTGTTAGTGCCTATAATGCCTATTTTGGCCGATTCTGGGTTTTAGTGCCTATTTCATCTATAAATGCCTTTTTTAGTGCCTATTTTAAGTTCAAATACCTAATTTCAATTTTTTACGAGCTATACATAGCCTAAATTTAAAATTTTTTTTTAAATTATCAATAAAATATTTCAAAGGGGGGGGGTGAAGGGGGTAATCCCCCCCACAAGATTTGAAAAAAAAAATACTTTTTTTATTTTTAATGTAAAATTTTAAAAACTAGTACTTAAAAATTTGGTTTGTATTTATATTCTGTCAAACAAGTACAGAATGCGCCTTTAAATTACCGAAATTAAGAAAAAATTGTGTGCTGTGCGACCAGTCACACCAGATTACCAAAAATAAGACATCAATTTTTTAAATTTTTTTATATTATTTCTTAAATAATGCCTTTTAAGTGCCTTTTTACAATAAATGCCTTTTTAAGTGCCTATTTTAATAATTTTTAGTGCTTAGTTGCCTGCCTATTTTAAAGATTTTCAGTGCCTATAAATCCGAGCCCTAGTTATAAGACACAGCTTCTAGTGCCTGTCTGAATTTTTCTACAATTGTGAAACAAAAAAGTGACAAATTGTCATGACAATTTTCCAAAAATGTCATATTATATTTTTACTTGACAATTAAGTCAAGAGCTGATTTTTATGAAACAGGTACTCGACAAATTGTCAAATTGTCACCTGTCCTTGTCAGCTTTATGAAATAGGGCCCTGGCTCTAAAAAATAAAATGTTAACGTCGTTTAAACTTGGTTTAGAGAATATCATTTTTTAACGCTAGTGTTATTACTTTACTTTTTAACACACATTTGTTGATGTTAAATTTTAACGTCTGTTTTTAGAGACTGTATGTAATTTAAATTCTTCCTTCATGTTGGATCGTTGTTACATCAAGGTGGCTTAAAAAGTTTGTTCAAATCAAATAGATCACTTCTCTTGGGTGACGTTTTTTTTTTTTTTTAACTTTATGAATGAATGGAATTGGAATTCTATTTCAATGTAGTGATAATCTCAACAAGTTCATTGGAATCAAACTTCTCTCTCTTGTTAGTGAACTTTTCATTTTTTTTTTATAACCCCGTTGAAATCAATGGCTGCTTACGTCACTTGTCCCGGGACGGGCGACGACTTTTTGGCGGCAGTGTAGGCGGCTAGCCAGACATTTCGGGGATGGGGCTGGGATCCGATGAATGGGCAAATCATCCCCCTTGCCCCTTACCCCCCCCCTCTCTCTCTATCCTTCCTTGGCACACACTCAGCAACAAGAAGAGTGAATCACACAGAGCAACCCATTCTCTTTTTTTTTTTTTTTTATCTCCAGTTATTTATTATTTAAATTTTAAAACAAGTTGTGATTTTTTTTCAAAATAACCGCAAAGAATATAAAATAACTTTGGAATATGCAAAGGGGTTCTAGGCGTAGCCAGGATGTTTTTTGACATCTACCCGTTCATTCATACTGAAAGGCTAAAGATAAATAATAGGAAAAATAGGTAGCCAAGTTGCAAAACTTGTCCGCACGTAATTGGATAGCGGGAAAGCTTTACAACTTCCATGCCTATTCTTAATTATATAATTAAATTAAATATTTAAGGGTGTTCAGGAGCGACGTCTAAACGTACTTAAAAAAAAAAAACTCGACTATGGGCCATGGGATGTTTGGCCTCACCAATAAAAAAACACTCACATGTCTTGTTGAATATTATAAGGAATTTTTGAATGCAGTTTTTTTTTAAATGAATTAAATTCATAAGAGATTATTGGGACATCGAGCTATAATTTTTTAAAACTTATTAAAAAATTATCGTAATTAATTTTTTTGTTATCAAGCAAATACAAAAAAACAATCTGTCCCAATAATCTTTAATTTTTTTTTAAATTTAAAAATGAATTTATTGTTATTATTAATCACATATTAATTAAGAAATGTTTTAAATAAGCTTAGATGATTTATTTAAAAACCAACTGTCAAATTAGTTCAGCATTCTTGCAATAGATGGCAGACTAGTCTAACAGACGATAAGGTAGCCTATATTTATATATTTTTATGCTTTTATAAAAGATACATAATATATAATAACATTTATAAAGTATTTATTGTTAAAAGATCAATGAAAATCAACCAAATGCATTAAATATTATTAGCTACCATTCTGACATCTCTTGGCAAATTTTTGAATTACTTGATATTTGGGCATACTTTTAATGACACACTACGCCATCTTAGCGGGAAAAACATGCGTAACCATTTCGCTCCCGTAGCCCCTTAATTATATTTCGATGTATACTTTAAAATCTTGAAATGCAATTTTTTTTTTTTTTACGAATAACTCTGAACGGATTGTCATGAAATTTTCTCTAAGTCTATTTGGTTAAGAGGAAGCCTAGAAAACCGTGATTCGCGATAATAAATTACCACTCATTTTTACCGCCCCTCTGCGGTTCGATTCTCTTCAAGTTTTAATACCTTCTTCGGCCCACTTAGCACTACAAATATGCCAAACCTCATCCTAATCCGATGAATAATTTTATTAGGCGAGAAAGTAAAATTATCCTCTGACAATGTGAGTGTTGAAATTTTATTCACAATTTCTGCTTTCTCTTACCTCTATATATGTAAATATATATAGAGAGAAAGTATTGAATTCATGTTAAAAATTCGATGTCAAGATATACACGTTTTGAGATCCCCTGAATCCAAAAAAGTGGTTTTCGCGACATGGTCTGTCTGTGGGTGTATGTGTCTGTGAACAAAATATTTCAAGAACGAAAAGAGTTAAGAGGTTGAAATTTTATATTTAACATAGATACCCCCCTGGGATGTGACACGAAGCTTAAGAACAAAATCGGCCAAAGAGTACTAGTACTTTACTGATGCACTTTTTCAGTTTTTTTTCGATTTTCTCAAAATTCGGTCGAACGATTTTGATTAAAATTCAAAAATAATTATTGTTTAGATTCTCTTTAAAATGTATATTCTCATTTTGCCATTGAAATCTTCTGAAGACCACTTTACTCTTGTACTCCATAGGAAAGATAGGAGAAATGGTTGCCATGGTAACAAAATATAAATATTTTCCTATACTTGTAAATTTTACATCTTGAATTCTAATATATTGGCGGAAACTAAATATATATCGACTCAAAAAATCTGGTGTGACAATTACAGAACACAACTTTCGATTACTGAAGGTAAAAGAAAGTTATGTGCTGTGCGACCAGTCACACCAGATTTTTTTGCTGGTGGTTGCTTGGACTAACAAGATTAAATAAAATTTTAAATGACTCAAACTTTTCCTTTTTTTTACAATCGCGACACAAAGATGGCGAAATAATAGACAAAGAGAGATTTTGGGAAAAAGAGAGAAGGTGACATGTCAAAGAAAGGAATGTCAACAAGAATTCAAAGGAAAGAAAGAACGAAAGAAAGAAATCAGATTGTTTCAAAAGAACGAACGCAATGCAATGATTAACTTAAACCTCTTCAAGGGGAAATTATCAGATAGAAAAGAAAGAAAGAAAATGCCGATTAGCAATTTTACAGTAGATGGTAAAAATTAGAAATCAAGCGATTTCTCCATTTTTAAAAAATATTTATCAAAATATTAAAAATCTGCTGTGACTGGTCGCACAGCACACTTTTACTTTTGGCAATTGAAAGTTGTGTTCTCTGCTCTCATACCAGATTTTTTTTGTGTCGACATATATTTAGTTTCCGACATTAGGGTACAATTGAATTCAAGATATAAAATTTATAAGTATGGCAAAATATTTATATTTTTATATCTTGAGTTACCGTGGCAACCATTTCTCCTATCTTTTCTATGGAGTACAAGAGTAAAGTGGCTTTCAGAATATTTCAATGACAAAATGAGAATATACATTTTATTGAGAATCTAAAAAATAATTGATTTATGAATTAAAAAAAAAAAACTGAAAAAGTGCATCAGTAAAGTACTAGTACTTTTTGGCCGATTTTGATTAAAAGATTCCTCTCGCCCACGGGGCTTGGAGTAGTTGGTAGCGTACATTATTGTACATTTATTCATGTGTTCAATTTATAGTAATATATATATTTCTCGTATCATATTAAATATTTCCTTATACTGAATTATATTTTTGAGAGAAAGGATTTGAATTTTCTTTAAATATATGGAATTAAAAGCCAATAATTAAAAAAAAACTTTTTATTTAATTATTATTATTAAAAAATATTCTTAGAAATAAAAAAAAAAAAATTAGTTGCGCAGGACGAGATTCGAACTCGGGATTTCATGTTTAAAAAGAATGAACGCTACCGATCTACCTTTCTCGGCTTTTATAAATGTTATTGTTAGCAATGGCTTAAGACATGCTGGCAAAATCTTTAACATTTTTTTAGACGAACCGTTGAGTAGTGCGTTCTCTCGCTTTAACAGAATTTGTTTTTCATTAAGTACTACACATAAAAAAATTTTCGTCCAAATCGGTGTTATGAAGGCTATGCACTCCCCTTGTTTGTCTGTAAAGCCAAAAAATAAATGAATGCGGCAAAATGTATTCATGGGACCGCAAAAATCTAGTAAAGTACTAGGTGGGGGGCGCCAATCAATGTAGATACCTACCTCACTGTTTACTCTAGTGAATGAATTTTATTGACAACCATAGCAAACATTTTGCTTATCGGCTCTCAGGTGGTGGCCACACCAGTTGTAAATGCAAATGCATAATGCACGCCTGTTTTATAGACAGGCATTTATTCTTAATTCTTTTTTTTTTTTTTTGGCAAAGGGCATTCCTAACTAATTATCGAGCAGCAGCCGTCTGCATAATTTTCGCAGACAGGCAGGCAGGCCAGGCCAGGCGAAGGGCATTCCAGAATGTTAATAAGCAGAGAAGCATGCATGCAAGAGGTCTCTGATTCAAAATACAAATACCAATAAAGAAAGATGCGTTAAAGTGGATGCTAATCCACTATTTATTTATGTTAAATAATGCAATCTCCCTCTATAATTAAGAGGAAACACAATCATTGTGTGATTTATCTTCTGCTATTTAATATTAGATGATCCTTCTTGCATATTTTTTTTTTTTTTTTTTGAATCTTTAAACAAAAAGAGTCTTTAATAATAACGTTTATATCGATTAAATTTTTTTTTGTAATCTCTTATTTAAATGGATGTTGAGAAAATAGGGTTAGAATTTGCTCAATTTGTTTCGGAAGAAATATCAAAAAAAAATGTGGCGTGACTGGTCGCACCAGATTTTTTGTGTCGAAATATCTTTAGTTTCCGCCGGTATTTTAGAATTCAACATGTAAAATTTATAAACATGGGAAAATAAATATTTATATTTTGTTCCATGGACTCCTATCTTTCCTATGGAGTACAAGAGTAAAGAGGTCTTCAGAAGATTTCAATGCCAAAATGAGAATATACATTTTAAAGAGCATCTAAAAAATAATTGATTTTTGAATTTTAATCAAAACCATTAGAGGGAATTTTAAGAAAATCGAAAAAAGGTGAAAAAGTACATCAGTAAAGTATTAGTACTCTTTGGCCGATTTGATTAAAAGCTTATTTTCACGTCCTGGGGGGGGGGGGGGGGTGTCTACAGATTTTATAAACATAACAGTCATAGATTAACTCTTAAGTTTACTAAAACACAGTTTATTCTCTTTTGCTGAAAATTTGTTCCCGATGCAACTAGACACTTGCCCACGGGGCTTGGAGTAGTTGGTAGCGTGTCTACCTTCTATACCGAACGTCGCGGGTTCGGACCCCAGGCAGTCCGATAATTTTATTTAAGGCATTTGGATACCAAATGACTTAAATAAAAATGCCTGGACCCCCAATATGTATAATAATCATTAACGGATATCGTTTAAAGTCTTAAATGGCCTAAGTTGCCGAAAAGACAGTGTGAATGTGAGTGTGAATGAGAAAAAAGTGTGAATGTTTTTTTAATAATAAAAAAAAAAAAAAAAAAAAAAACTAGACACTTAGAATTGGACCACTCATAATAATCTTAAAGCCAAGGGGCGCGGATCTCAGGCAATTCTATAAATTTATTTAAACCATTCGGATACCAAATGGTTTAAATAAATATATCTGGATTCCAATATATCATTTGCTATTCAAAAGGCCCGAGAGCCCGAAAAGACTTAAGTAAAAAAATTTTCATATTTGACAATAATAGGATAAAGGAGCAAGCAGCCAGGTAGTTAGTCTCCACGAAATGAAACTCTCTTTATTTTATACAAATAATTTATGTATAATACACATCTACTGACAACTCCGCAATATGACTCAATGCTTTGTCATTTGAGCTCACACTGTATGTATCAGTTATATATTGTTTGTAAATATTCAAATAATCTTTTGTTATTTTGATTTTTCTAACTCAACAATGCTTTCAGCTCAAAATGGACTGATGATGGTTATATTTCATTAAAACCGAAACTGTTTCCTCAATAGAGAGTTTCATTTCGTGGAGACTAACTACCTGGCTGCTTGCTCCTGTATCCTCTTATTGTCAAATATAACAGCCACTTCATCTCTTCAATTTTCATATTTTAAATAGGTAAATAGTAAAAATTAGGTTTGTGATTAGGAGGCAAAATGGATTAATAAGAAGAGGATGGAGCTAATAATAAAAAAACATTTATTTTTTAACACTCCTTATTCCGAAACGTTTCAGCTATAATCAACAAAGCAAAGCCATCATCCCAACACCAGTCCTTTAAGGTGCGCGTCTCGGGGTGCTAATTTTGGGCCACAATTCTGAAGTTATCGACGTCAAATTTTTTAAAAATAAAAGCTATTTAAAATATCTACAACTTATAGAAGCCCTTTTTTGATTTTTCAAAAAATAAATTATTTTTTTTTTTTAGATTAATCGCATTAAATAAAAGATATTTTTAAAAAATTCGTTCTATATCTTATAAATAAATAAATTAGTAATCTTTGTGTTAAAAAATAATTAATTTTTTACCCTTAATTAATTAGCTGGAAACTTTAAAATGAAATGGAATAAATCTCTTGTATCCCTATGGAGAGAACTAACGCCATCTCTTGCCGGCTAGAGTAACCCGGTACTGAATCGTCTTCTAACGGCTTTTCGAGACGCGCACTTTAAATGGATTGAAAGAAAAACATTTTTCACATTCAGGCTGCATTCTCAGCTGAGAAAATATTGCAATCATGTCAACATTTTGATCGAAATACACGTTTTGAGCCCCCCGTTTTTAATTGTGTTGACAACATCAGTTTTGTAAACTTAATCACTTTAGCCTAAGTAATTAATAGATAGAATGGTAACAATAGATTGACGAGGAAGAAGATGATAATCCTTGAGTTTATGTAGAGAATTCAAATAGAAATAGGGAGAGGGAGATGGAAGGGGGGTGCACCCCTCGTGGGTGGTCGCGGAGCCCTCTTCCTCTACGCAATCAACTTGATAGATTCTAATGATGTTGACATATTCCATTCATATTTACAAATTACGTTTGAATATAAATAAATGCTTCTTGTTTCTTTTCTATTTTCTTGTTTATTTGAAGAAAGGGAATAAATAAACAAATTTCAATCAGCGAAAACAATATTTAAAGAACGAGATAGAGAGAGAAAGGATTATTATATACTTCTTAACAAAAGAAATTGGCGCATTTGATAAAAGGAGACTCTAAAGAGAAGTGGAAAATTTTATTTGAGCTCCCTTGGCTACGCTTGTGTCATTTTTTATTTTTTTACCGAGGGGCCTGGCAACGGAGAAAAGCAACAGTCACCACAATCGTTGCGGTTAAGTGATGCTAAGCGGGACTAAAGCTCAGGATTGGTGACCCCGAGCAATCAGCTTGTCGAAAGTCCCCCCGGTAGCCATAGGTATTATTTATTTTAAAAATCTATATAATATATATTAATAAATAAACACCCCTAAATGGCTTCTGTAGCCGAAAAGGGAAAAAAAATTGCCCTCGGACCTTGGTGTAATGGGTAGCGTGCAGGCCATTTTTTCTGTTAGACTATGTTCTATATTTAGTAAAAAGGAAGCATCAAAATTAGGGTTGGTAGATTCGAAGGCTGAATCGATTTTCGATTTTCGATTTTTAAAATCGAAACCAAATAATCGATTTTTAAAAAAATCGATTTTTGCCTTTAAAAAATCGATTTTAATCGATTTTCGATTTTTTTACAACAAATTTTTCACTATGCCCATAAGTTGATTTTAAGGTTCTGTTTACGATTTTCAAGCAGTTTATAGAACAAGAAAAATAGAATGTTGCATTACTGATGCCCAAATCAATTTATTCAGTCTTTATAACTACTTTAAAGACCAACACATTGTATATGGTATAACATATTTAGTAAGTATTATAACGTAAGTTTTAACAAACCAAGAGATCCAAACATCAGCTTCTATATTTCTTAAAAAATCTGGTGGGACTCGTCGCACAGCACAACTTTCTCTTATCTTCAGTAAGCGAAAGTTGTGTTCTGTGCTTGTCACATCAGATTTTTGTGTCGACATATATTTAGGTTCCGACAGTAAGCTTAAGGTACATTTGAATTCAAGATTTTTTTTTTAAACACCCTTTTTTTCTCATTCACACACACATTCCCAGTCTCTTCGGCAACTCAGACCGTATAAGACGTTTACAATATCCGTTATTGATTAATATACTCGTACATATTAGGGGTCCAGGCATTCTTATTTAAACCATTTGGTATCCAACTGGCTTAAATAAAATCATCGAACTACCTGAGGTCCGAACCCGCGACTTTTGCTAACCCCTATACCAAGCCCGAGGGCTGAATTCAAGATTAAAATTTATAATCATGGGGAAATATTTATATTTTGTTACCATTGCAACAAATTCTCCTATCTTCCTATGAAATACAAGAGTAAAGTGTACTTCAAAATATATATACTAATATACATTTTAAAGAGCATCTAAAAAATAATTGATTTTTGAATTTAAATCAAAATCGTTGAGGCTATTTGAAAATTAAAAAACCTGAAAAACTACCTCTCTACTACTAGTACTTTTTGGCCGATTTTAATTAACAGCTTATTTTCTCGCTCCAGAGGGGGTGTCTAACTTAAATTCCAACCTCATAGCTCAATTCCTTCAAGCTTAAAATTGAACACAGACAGACAGACCATGTCGCGAAAATCACTTTCTTGGAAAATCGAAAATCGAAAATCGGCCGTCAAAAATCGATTTTTTCGATTTTTTCAAAACACTGAATCGATTTCGATTTTAATCGAAAATCGACGCCCAAAATCGATTTTCGATTAAAATCGAAATCGATTCGACCAACCCTAATCAAAATGAACGAACACAAAATTTATTTATATTAAGCATTTACATTTCTTAAACAATAAACAAACGACATACGTCATCATCACTATGATACGTCACTATTCTCATCACTCCTCCTCAATTCTAAATTTTTTTTCTCTTTAAACAAAAATTTAAAATTGTTTTATAAAATATGAGCCGACTTTCTTAACTCAAAGAATTTCTCTTTTGGTAATGGCTTCGTTAGGAAATCGGCGATATTTTCCGAGGAGTTTACATAAGAGAGCATTACAATTTTTTTCGCCACCAAGTCTTTAATAAAATGTTCTTTTATTTGTATATGTTTTCCTCTTTTCGAGTTTTCGTAGCTATTTGCCATTGAAATTGCACTCTTGTTGTCCATGTATAATTTAATATTATTTATATCTTCAAATTCATTTATTATTCCTTTAATATTTGTTAATTCTTGAGCTGTTGCTGCTGCCGCAATGTATTCTGCTTCAGCAGTAGAGAGGGCAACACACGATTGTTTTTTGGAAAACCAGCTCACTGGATTACCAGCAAAGAATGTGATTGAGCCACTCACAGACTTCCTGTCGCTACGATCATTAGCCCAATCAGCATCACTATAGCCTTCCAATTTTATTTCTCCTTTCTTAAAAATCAAATTTAAATGTTTTGTTGAAATAAGATAACGGATTACCCTTTTTTCCAGCTTTCCATGTTTGTGGAGTTGGGCAATCTAAATATCTACTTAGATGACTCGTAGCAAACATTATATCCGGTCTTGACGTACAGGCCAGGTACATTAAAGACCCAATTAGACTTCTATAAGGAACATCCAAATTCTTTTCTAAATTCTTTTTATTATCTTCAACTTGAAAACCTACTTCCATGGGAGTTGATACTCCTTTAGCTTCAATCATCTCGAATTCTTTTAAAATTTTTTCTATAAATTTTGTTTGTGAAATTATTAAATTATCTTTTTTCTCGTTCTATATGCATACCTAGGAAATCTTTAACTTCTCCCATATCTTTGGCATTAAATTCTTCTTTCAATTGTTTTATTAGATTTTCAATTTCTTCCTTCTCCCCTGTAATTAAAATATCATCTACATATACTACTAACCATACTCGATCCTTAGAATATAGACAAAAATCATTGAGTGACCTTTTAAAACCAAGTTTTAACATTATTTCATTAAATTTATTGTTCCAACATTTTGGACTTTCTTTTAATCCATATAAAGCTCTATTTAATTTTAAAACTTTATTTTTTTCGGTAGTTAACCCTTTCGGAGGCTTAATATAAACTTCACTTTCCAATACTCCATTTAAAAACGCAGTAGGGATATCCATCTGCCTTACAGTCCAGTTTGCCAACAACGAATGGATGAGAAATATTCTAATTGTTGCCATTCTTGCTACTGGAGCATAAACATTTGTTGATGCTAAGTTCTCCTCCTGTTGCTGAAACCCCCTCGCAACAAGTCGTGCCTTTTTCGTTCCATCTTCTTTCTTCCTAAAAACCCATCTTGTATCTATTACTGTTTTTCCTTTTGGTAAATCCACCGTTGTCCAAGTTTTTAATTTAATTTGAGAGTTTAATTCTTTCACGATTGCTTCTTTCCATTCTTTGTCTTTGAATGCTTCTTTAAACGTTGACGGTTGATTGTTTGCTGTTAGACAACAATACGTTGTGTATATTTCGAACTCTTCAAAATGTTTTGGTCTTTTCACTACTCTTCCAGATCTTGTTACTTGCTCTTCTTCATATTCTTCATTTTCATTTTCATTTTCATTTTCTTCAACATCTTCAATTTGCACTTCATTTACATTTTCTTCAATATTTACTCTACTTTCTGTTTCTGAACTTTCTTCTTGTTCCTCTCTTTGTTGGACAATTTCATTTTCCTCTTCCATATTAATTTCTACTATATTTCTATTTTCTTTCTTTAAAATTTGTTTATCTTCTATAAAGACAACATCTCTACTGTAAATAATTTTACAATTTTCAGGATTAATCAATCTATATCCTTTAACTTTATCACCAGCCCACGGGGCTTGGAGTAGTTGGTAGCGCGTCTACCTTCTATACCGAACGTCGCGGGTTCGGACCCCAGGCAGTCCGAAGATTTTATTTAAGGCATTTGGATACCAAATGGCTTAAATAAGAATGCCTGGACCCCAATATGTATAATAATAAATATCGGTTATCGTCTAAAGTCTTAAATGGCCTAAGTTGCCGAAAAGACTGTGTGAATGAGTGTGTGAATGTGAGTGTGAATGAGAAAAAAGTGTGAATGTTTTAAAAAAAAAAAAAAAAAAAAAAAAAAAAAAAAAAACTTTATCACCATATCCCAAAAAAATTAATTTCTCCGACTTCGAATCCCATTTCTTCCTAAGTTCTTTTGGAATATGAGACATGGCAGTACATCCAAAAGTCCTTAAATAAGACAAATTCGGTTTCCTGCCATACCATATTTCGAAAGGTGACTTAAAATTTAATGAACTCGATGGAGATCTATTTATAAGGTAAGCAGCTGTATTAACTGCCTCCCCCAAAATTCTTTTCCCAAACCACTATCCAAAAGCATTGTTCTGGCTTTTTCAACTATTGTTCTGTTCCCTCGTTCCGCAACACCGTTTTGTTGAGGACTATATCTTACCGTCTTTTGATGCATGATTCCAAATTTCTTTAAAATTTCTTCAAATTTTCTATTTACAAATTCTGTTCCATTATCAGATCTAATAATTTTGATTTTCTTTTCAGTTTGTCTTTCAACCATTTGTTTAAATTCTATAAAAGTTTCGGCAACTTCATCTTTTTTGGCTAAAAAATAAATAAATACTCTTCTTGAAAAATCATCTATTAAAATCATATAGTAACGACTACCTCCTATCGAAGTAGTTTCCATTGGACCACATAAATCTATATGAATCAATTCTAAAATTTGTTTTGATTGCCGATTACTTCGGCCAAACGGTAATCTACATTGTTTTCCTTGAATACATATTTCACATGGTTCATTTTGTTTTAAATTAAAATTTATACCTGTACTCTTTTGAGTAATTCTCATATTATTTCTATTCATATGGCCTAACCTGCGATGCCACAACAATTGATTTTTTTCAACTGAATAGACAGTTTCGATTTCGACTTCTTTACTAATATTCATTTTATAAATTCCATTTATTTCTTTGGCTGTAGCAACTATCTTTCCTTCAGAATTTAAAATTCTCCCTCCATTTTTATCAAAAATTACAGAATTACCTTTCTTACAAATTCGACTTACTGAAAGTAAATTAACAGCAGCATTTGGGCTGTATAAAATTTCCTTAACATCTATGTAATTATTTTTACCTCTCATATCAAATTTTAACGTAGTATCACCAACAGAAGCTATTTTCAGATCATGACCACTCGCTGCAATCAATTGGAGATTAGTTTTTGGTTTACAACCTTTTAAACAATCTGAATTCTTTGTAATGTGCGCTGAAGCTCCTGAATCTAAAAACCAATCATTATTATTGTACTTACTTGATGAGAAACAAGATAGGAAAGCAGCATTTGAATAAGATTTCTTCTCTTGAGCTTCATTATTTTGACTTTTATTGAATTTATCTTTCTTAAATCTACAATAACGCGCTAAGTGCCCTTTTCTATTACATATATAACAATTACGATTTTGACTTTTATTTCCTTGGTAAAAAGCTGAATCTTCTTTTTTATTAATCTTATCTGTAGAATCTTTAAAATCTTGAAGTAGTTTTACTTTTATTGAATTTCCTGTAATTTTTACTCCAGAGCTCTCTAAACCTAAAATCATTGGACGATATTCACCCGGTAGTCCGGCCAGTAGCAGGGTCCCGACCCATTCTTCATCAACACTAAAATTCATTTCATTTAATTTATGCGCTGTGGAGATAATTTTATCACAATAATCTTCAATTGATTTACAGTTTTCTAATCTAGTAGTAACTAAATCTTTTAATAAACCAACTCTTCTTGTAAGACCAGAGTCTTCAAATGAATTTTTTAAGCTGATCCAAGCTTCTTTTGCAGATTTGGCCTCTTTTATATGGGAATAATTTAATTTATCTATCGATAAAATAATTTTTGATAACGCTTTCTTATCTTTTGTAAGAGTATTAGGTTCCGCTCCTTTTTCTACAACTTCCCAAAGATCATCCAATTGAAGGAGTGCTTTCATAGCAAATTTCCAATCCGTATAATTCTCTCTTCCAATAAGTTTTTCAATTTGATGTATATTTTGTCCGCTCATTTTATATTTTGTTTTATCTTAATTGTGAATTTCTTTATTGTGCAGAAAGGCCCATAACCTGTTAGACTATGTTCTATATTTAGTAAAAAGGAAGCATCAAAATGAACGAACACAAAATTTATTTATATTAAGCATTTACATTTCTTAAACAATAAACAAACGACATACGTCATCATCACTATGATACGTCACTA
>JAKCPI010014565.1:0-35520 GCA_023213315.1 Euborellia annulipes | reverse complement strand
GGTCATTCCACGTCAGTTCAACCAGGCCATTTCACCCATAATCTCAGATTTTTATGAAACGTGGTATGTTTGTTCTCTATATAAAGATAAGTAACAGCACCAAATTTCAATTTTTTATCTCACTTAGTTTTCGAGTTATGACACTTTAAAGTTTTGATTTTTTCACCTTGCGCGGCTCGAATAATGCCAAACAAAATGTGACTTGGAAGAGAAAATAATTTCTCATTTACTTATTTGACCCCCAATCTTGATGAAATTTTTTTGGTAGGTTCTTTAAACAATAAGGAATTAGAAAAAAATATATCCGCGAATCTAAGTTAATCCTAAAATATAAAAAAAAAATTCATATTGTTGATTTTTTTTAGTTGTGAAAACGCAAACATGGGTTAGCGCTAAAGCCAATATCTTCAAAAAGGGAATGAGATATTCAAAGAAATTTTTTTTCTAAATAATCTGCATGAAATGGGCTTTAATTTAGTAAAATAAAAACTTTGTGTATTTTGTCTCCCTCTATTTCTAAAAAGTTCATTGCAAGTTTCAATATATAGTTTTACATGTTAAAAAGGTTTCAAGGGCAAAATGAAAATATACATTTTAAAGAGCATCTAAAAAATAATTGATTTATGAATTTTAATAAAAATCGTTGCAGCAAATTTTGAGAAAATTGAAAAAAACTGAAAAAAGTACATCAGTAAAGTACTAGTACTTTTTAGCCGATTAACAAAAGCTTATTTTGGGGGTCCGGGAGAGTACCTAATTTAAATATAAAATTTCAACCTTCCTAGCTCAATCCTTTCATGCTTTCAAATGAATTACTGTGTCGTGTGTCTGCATTAAAACGGAACACAGACGAAAACACAGTGAATTCAATTGAAAGCATGAAAGGATTGAGCTAGGAGGTTGAAATTTTATATTTAAGTTAAGGTACCACTCCCCGACACTCAAAATAAGCTTTTGAATTAAAATCGGCCAAAAAGTGCTTGAATTTTTTACTGATGTACTTTTTTCAGTTTTTTTCCAATTTTCTCAAAATTTGCTGCGGCTTTTTATTTTTATTAAATTCATAAATCAATTATTTTTAGATGCTCTTAATATATTTTCACGGCTGAAAACCTTTTAACATGTAAAAACTATATATTGAAACTTGCAATGAATTTTAGAAATAGAGGGGCAGAATCACACAAAGTTTTTATTTTAAACTTAAATTAAAGCATTTCACATGCAGATTATTTAATAATATTGAATATTCTCATTCCCTTTGCGCCCCCCCCCAGCTTCAGCCCTTAACCTCGACTGTTTTCATACATTTGCTTAAAAAAAATCAACAATATGAGAATTTTTTTATATTTCAGGATTAACTTAGATTCGTGATATATTTTTTTCGAATTCCTATTGTTTAAAGAACCTACCAAATTTCATCAAATTGGGTGTCAAACGGAATGAAAATTATTTTCTCTTCCATGGCTCGCATTTTGTTTGGCATTATTCGAGCCGCGCAAGACAATCAAAACAAAGTGCCATATCAAGCTAAGTGAGATAAAAAATTGAAATTTGGTGCTTATTTGCTTATCTATTATATATATAGAACAAACATACCAAAGCTCATAAAAGTCTGAGATTATGGGTGAAATTTATTTCTTTGACGTGGAATGACCCTGCAACTTCCCAAATAAATGAGAAATTTCAATTAGTGCTTGAACAGTAAGAAGACGACTAGGGAAGCAGGCATGAAAGAATTAGAAGGCCAGAAAAGCCAAAGAAAAAGACAAAAAAAAGCGTCTAGAATGGGCTATGAATCATAATAAACATTTGACGGAAGAAAACTGGTCCCGTGTTGTCTAATCCAATGAATCCAACTTTGAAGTAGATATTACATTCAATTAAACAAAAATAATGGTTGCACACCATATATGCAATGTCTATAAAAAAACAGTTTATATTAATTTATCTTTTTTTCCCTATTTTTCTTGTTGGCTACCGTGAACCAGAATACTTTCTGGCCTTCAACCTAATGCCTGCTTCCCCTAGTCGTCTTCTTACTGTTCAAGCACTAATTGAAATTTCATTTTACTCCAAAAAGGCTGCAGCGAGGTCAGAAGACGTTTTTCGATTTTTTAGCGAGTCTCTCACAAAGTATTCTATCTTGGAAGTTGGTGGTGACACGCTTTCATTATATCTTAATTTATTTTTATGCGAAAACAAGTCTCCGGAAAATCGTTTAAGTGCAGATTGTACTTTATTTCGTGAATATCCCACTATTTTGACAATTTCTACTTGGGACTTGCCTTGTTCGTGAATCACTTGTTTTTACACTTTTTTTGGAAATTTTTTTGGCATTTTCAAGCAAAAGGATATTTTTTTAAATAAATAAGTCAATCCCACACCTTTTTTAAACTTTTACCTATGTATCAAGACGTTTAAGCTATTTAAAGAAAGGGACAAAATAACGTTAATTTTATATTTTACACCTATTGTATTTCGTCTTTTAAAATAAGATAATCACGCGTTTAATAAACATTTTATTAAATTAATTTAACATTTATAAAATAAATTTTAGTTTATTTTAAGAAATAAATATGATATGCAAGCTTTTTTAGGGGTGCCTCATACTTATGGCCAAGGCTGTGTATAGTTTTTAAGAAATTACTATCACTGGTGGCCTTAGGGTGTGGTGAGTTAGGGACAATCATGCAACAACCCAAGTAGAAAAATAACTCAATCTTCTCTTATCTTCGGTAACAGAAAGTTCTGTTCTCTGTGCTTTCACACCAGATTTTTGTGTATGTCATATATTTAGTTTTTATCAGTACGGTATATTAGAATTCAAGTTATAAAATTTAGAAAAATGTTACCATGGACTCTCATATTCGGAATTTTAATTATAAAATGATAGAAATTTATTTACCTACAATTTGTAAAATTTTACTACACTGTCAGCTCTGAGGAAATGCTCAATGAACGTACGAAACGTTAAAATTCTTTTTTTTATTTATCCGTAGCCACAATCTTCACTTCTTATATATATATTGTCATTAATTCGGCTGTATCTCGCGTTAAAACGTTAAATGAATTTCCTGTGACTTCCGCGCTATTTCCTGCTTTTAAAACAAGACTAATGAATTCAGTGAGGTTGAAATTGAGTAGTAATTTGTACGAGTAGATTTTTTTTATAAATTACATTTGAAAACAGATGGAGGGGGCTTCTTTCAGTTAGAGAAACGCTAATGATAAATGATCTAATTATAAGACTTGTTTAGTTTTTATTTATGTAAGCTATTAGTTGTTTAAATTAAAATTAAAAAAAAAATGAATAAAAAAATAAAAAAACGTGTGGGCTTGTTAAAATAAATATCGACAATTTTTTTTAACTAATGAAATAATAATGAATTTACAGACAAAGTGATTTTAAACTAAAAACTTCCGGCAGTATATTAAAGTTTCGCCCCCCCTGGACACGCTCACAACAGCTCGGACCCGCCTTCGGGGTTCCCTCGACTTTTCTTAATTATGAGAACAATTTTTTTAACACTCACACAAATCCAAATGGCTTAAATAAAATTATCGGATTGCCTGGGATCCGAACCCGCGACCCTTGATATACAAGGCAGACGCGCTACCAACTACATCAAACCCGAGGTCAGAGAAGAAAATTATTGTTATTATTCTAATCCAGTTTACATAAATGCAAAGAACACATAAATGTTTCCTCATACATTTTCTATGTGAAATATCGTAACTTTAAGAATAAATAACTCAAAAAGTTATAAGAATTTCGGGATGAAAATCATTTTCCTGTAATCCCTAAAAGGTCCTCTTTAAGCATAAAACATTTTGGTTTTAAAATTCTAACCTAAATAGAGCGTGACAGAAGCAGACATACTGGCAGACAGTCGGACATGAGCGGCTTATATAAATAGATTCACTAATAGTGCAAAGAATACAAAAATTTATTTTAATTTCTAATATCTTCCTACATAGATACATGCGAGTCTGGGAGAAGTTTAAAAATTTGACGGAGTGGTTTGGTCTGGCATCGGGGGAGTTGTTCAGAGATGCAGTTTCAAGGGTAAAAATAGCCATGCTGATCGCAGAAGCCATAGCAAGAAGAAGAATTGACGGAATTTAAATATCGCAGAAGCAAATTGAATAACAGAAATGAAGATAATTGGAGCCACGTAAGGAGCCTGTATTATTAAATCAAACTATTTTGTTGCAAGACGTTTCAGCCAATTTTATTATGTCATAGCCATTATATATGACTGGATTATGAACAGACGATTGACAACTCTATTTGATAAAAAACTCTGAAGATGGCAAAATAAAATAGGCCGAAACATTTTGCAACGAAAGAGTTTGAGGCTCCTTACCTGTTATTGAAGCGAATGCTCTGTAGGCGTAACCTACGAACAAGTACAGAATAGAGAAAGTACTAAATAAAATCTCTTTGATTATTTAAATTACCCAAAAAGAATAAAAAATAATTATGGTAGAACAAAGAAGGTTTAATTACAAGTTTTTAATAAAACTTGAAATTATCGAGAAAAGAATCTGGCTATCGTAAAATAAAAAAAAAAAAAAACTTAATTAGAATTAAAGTTAAATTCACCGAACTAAAATATCTGACCATCTGTTCATGTTACTCCCCCTCCCCACCCTCTCTTTTCCTTCTCTAGCAACCCCCCTCTCTTCCTAACTAATCTCATGACACACTCCTAAATGATTTATTTTCATTCAAAAAATTTACGATAAATGTATATCAAAATGAAATTTTTCAAATAAATTATAGAACATTTTTATTACGAGATTAACGTACGTACATACAACACAACACAACAAAAAAAATTGTTAGATAAATTTTATGTTTTAATCGTAAATTATTTTTAGAGTCACATGGATCATGACAAGCTAAATAAAAAAAGTTATTTCAAAATTAGATCTTTTTTTTTTTTTCTTTGAGAAATAGATTTACTATAATTACACGTGGATTACGATAAAGAGTTTTTATAGAGGCTGAAAGGGTAGGGGTGAAGGAAAAATTTCTTATCGAAAGATTAGATGAAGAAAATATAAGGGAATTTTTTAAAATAAAAAATATGGTGTCAGTGGAAGTTATGTTCTGTTCTTGTCACACCATATTTTTTGTTTCGATATATATATTTAGTTTCCTGAATTATATTAGAGTTCAAGATGTATAATGTATAAACATATATTTCGTTACCAAGAGTAAAGTGTGCTTCAAAGAATTTCAAGGGCAAAATGAGTATATAGATTTTAAATAGGATCTAAAAAATAATTGATTTATGAATTTAATCAAAATTGTTTGAGTGAATTTTGAGAAAAACGAAAAAACTGAAAAAGTACATCAGTAAAGTACTAGTACTTTTTGGCCGATATAGTTCAAAAGGTTCAAATTACATCGCATGGGGGTACCTAACTTAAATATAAAATCTCAAAATTGTAGTTCATTTCCTTTTGGAATTAGGGGGCCTCAAAACGTTTCGTCAGAATTTTGACATCCAATATTTGACATGAACTCAATACTTTCTCTTGGTATGAGAAAGTAAAAACGTAAAAATAATTTAAAAGGCCAAAAAACTAGACTATACAAAAAAATCTGGTGTACCTTCATTTAACAACACAAATAGGTAACACTATATTTATTTTTACTATCTTAGCTATAGAGAATATTTTCTAATTGTAAGTAAGAAGATTCTTAAAATTTTCCTTAAGACTGTCCTTTTATACCCTAATTCACTTATTATTTTACTGTAAATAAATAAATAAATAACAAATCTTTCGATTACCGAATGTAAGAAGTTTTTTTTTTACTTTCTGTTATTTTAGTGTAGTGTCCAGATACTATATTTTTTTAAGAATAGATTAATCATACAATTCAAAGTTCGAAAAACGAGCCATCACTTAAATTCCCATAATTCGTTAAATAATCCCGTATATGTCTGTCATGCTCTATTTGGGATATTTCCTGTACTTTCCAAACCAAATTTTTATGCTCAAAGAGGACCTTCTAGGGTTTACAGGAAAATTGTCTTAGTCCCGAAATTTTTAAAACCTTTTGAGTTATTAATTGCTAAAGTTACGATTTCTCCCATAAGAAATGAATAAGAAAAAATTTATGTAATCTTTGCAATATTAGTGAATGTTAATGAAAATCTTTTAATAATTTAAAATAATAACATTATATACTCTCTTACTTATAATAAGCGGCTAGATACAACTATTTATATAAATCGCTAATGTCCGTCTGTCTGTCATGATCTATTTGGGCAAATTCCCTATGGAATTTCGGAACCAAATTTTTTATGCTTAAAGAGAGGACATTCTAGAGATTACAGGAAAATTATTTTCATCCCGAAATTCCTATAACTTTTTGAGTTATCAATTCCTAAAATTACTATTTCTCTTATAGGAAATATTTATGTATTCTTTGTATTTGTATATTCTATGAATGTAAACAAATCCTCAAGCAGGCACTGGACTGGAATAGTAATAATTTTTTTTCATATTTAAGAAAAGATGGCCGCCTGAGCCAGCTTTCCGAAGGCGGGCTGCGCAGCTAGTATAAATATAAAACCTTTAATATGCAGTAATAATAAATTTCAATACGTAGCTATAGTTTTTCACTCCCTTCTTTGAACCGCCGCCTTTTAGCATTAATAAGATAAACCCATAATTCTTACTTATATTTACCCTAAGAACTTGGTAAACATTTCGACTATACATTATAATCTACACACTAATTATTTTGTAAAAGTTATATTCAACCAGGGAATACGTATAGGAGGAGAGAGCCATTATCACAAAGTCAGGGAGCCACCAGTACCTTAGCGACACTTCTTGAATGCATGAATGAAGTACAAGTTGCCTGATTTATATTTACATTAATATAAATTGAATTATTTGAAAGTGAAGTAGAGTAATGTCAGTTCTCTAGTTTCATATTAGAGTTAATAAGGTCTTAACATATTTATATTCATTAAAGTGAGGCTTTCATATGAGAGCTAATAAACATTTTGTTCTATTAAATAAGCATTTTAAATGAAATATAATACAAACATATATGCAAAATATGGTTTAAATAAAATGAGTAAATATTTAAGAAGATTAATAAAAGGAATAAAAAAAAAAATCTAGATGTCCAATTTAATAAAAATATGAAAAAAAAAAATTATCTAATTCGCTTCAGCTTCGTAGCTCAATTCCTTCATACTTTAAATTGAACAGACAGATCCCGGGGCTCAATTTTTTGGACTCAGGAGACCTCAAAATATGTATATCCATCAAAATTTCCACATGGAATTTTCGACATGAATCCAATACTTTCTCTCTATATATATTATTAGCATACTGGATATATCAAGAGTCGCGGGAGCGACTCGTCGCCGAGCAAGTAAAAAGCAAAAGAAAGCAAAGAAACTCTTAATACTACCATTTAGTTGATATTCCAATAGATGCCAATGGCCCATTGCATTTAGATGGACGAGTCGTCCCTAGACTATATTATCAAGAATGATTTTAAATCCTTAATAAAAGATAGGGACGTGAAAAAATTTTTTTGAGAAACTTTTCTCTTTCTGGGCGAATATCTCAAAAAGTTTTAAGATATCGGAGCCAAATTTTTTTTATATTAAACTAGAATAAATAAGGATTATTTTGAGCACGAATTCAAAAAAAAATTCCAGTGCCAAACAGAATGGCAGAGGCTCAAAGTTGAGATTTTGCCGATTTCGGAAGGTCAAAAGTTAGTCTCTTATTTTTCCTTTTTTTTTTTTTTTTTTTTCTTTTTTTTTTCATTCTTTTCTTCAATTTTCAAATTTTTAGACAAAGCTACAGGTTTCTCTGCTGGACCGATTCGGATGAAATTTAAAATACAAATAGATACTATCAAAAACCCGATACCTTTGATATAAAATTTCATTTTGGATCAAAAGTGACTTTTTGAGAGGTATTCAAAATTTCAAATTTGTCCTATCTTTAACGTGGCGAAAAGACAATTCGAACTATTTTGCTCCCTGATGACGTCATCTAGGAACATATCTATTAATATTAGTAATTTTCATCCCTAATGGAACAACAATTTTTAGGATGGATCCCTTCAGATAGAAATACAATAGATTAACGTGATAAGAAGAAGTGCTACCAACATAACAAAAATAAAAAACCTAAAATTTTATAAAATTTAGGGAAATCCTATGTTTATCGTTTCGAATGGATACCAAACGATGTATTTACATTCTACCAACATAACAAAAATAAAAATTCTAAAATTTTATAAAATTTGGTGAAATCCTATGTTTATCGTTTTGAATGGATACCAAACGATGTATTTACATTCTACCAACATAACAAAAAATAAAAAACCTAAAATTTTATAAAATTTAGGGAAATCCTATGTTTATCGTTTCGAATGGATACCAAACGATGTATTTACATTCTACCAACATAACAAAAATAAAAATTCTAAAATTTTATAAAATTTGGTGAAATCCTATGTTTATCGTTTTGAATGGATACCAAACGATGTATTTATTTATTTATTTATTTATTTATTTTTACAAATTAGCTCTGAGGCATGGGTGCCTCATATGAGCGAGTACAAACATTTATTAATATTTTTCTTAAACATAAATCTAGACATCACAATCGCTCAAAAATCACAACCTAAATCTTTAGTCACCACCCATGGCCACAAACCACCGACAAACAGGAAAGACAATCAAGACCTGATCTTCTCATTCTCCCACCCCAAACAGCGTTCCGACCACTAATTCCTCAGACCCACCACATAGGCTCTCAGATTCGCCAAGAAGGTCCCATATGAAGCCCCCCCTCCAGGATAGCGGGATCGAGTTCCAAAGATGAGCAGAACGAACCAGAAACGACTCATGGAAGGCAGTTGATGTGTGGTTGGGGATAATTAAACTCTGCTGGGAGGACCTCAAGCCATACATATTTTTGTTGGAAAACTTCAAAAGATCAAATAAATAAGCAGGTGTCCCACTGTTAATTACTTTATATAGGAGCCCTCCCAACAAGTAAGCTCTTCTCTCAGTGAGTCTAATCCACCCAAGGCGATCATAATATTGCGACACGTGCTCAAACCTGGAGGCACCGAATACAAATCGAACACATGCATTCAGCGCCATATCAAGCCTGCGGCCAAGACCCGCCGACAGACCCCCATAGACTACACTTCCATAGTCAAAATGGGGCACTATCAAAGCCTGCACCAACTGGGCCCTAGTCCTGAGTGGAAGAGACTCCCTAAGTCGTCCAATCTGATAAAGGATGGAATAAACTCGCCTGTGCACCATCTCCACCTGTTCCGACCATGTCAAACCGCTATCCATTAACATCCCCAGATTTTTAACACACGTCTCGTAGGGCAACGTAACACCCTCCACCTGTACTCCAGGTAAATCTCGCAGAGTTCTAGCCGTTAGTGAGCGACTGCCAATCAGAATAGCCTTCGTCTTTCGGGCATTGATGACCAAACCGTTCTCCCTAGCCCAGGAGCAAATTTTTCCAACCGTGACATTCATTGCATCAACTGCAGCGGGCCCTTCGCTAGGAATGAACGAGCGGTAAATCTGCAGATCGTCAGCATACAGATGGTAATTGCAGTCAATAACCCTCGAGATGTCACTTATATAGATGGAAAACAAAAGAGGTCCAAGCACGGAGCCCTGGGGGACACCACGATTAGTTCTCAAAAAGGAGCCAATACCACCCGAACCAATAACAGCTTGCTCCCGGCCTGTCAAGTAAGATCTAAACCAACCAATCGCACTTCGCGAGAAATTCAGGCCAGCAAGCTTAGACAAAAGCAAATCCAGATCCACCGTGTCGAAAGCCTTACTAAAGTCAAAGAGTAGCAAAATCGAAAGTCTCCTCCCATCAATATCCCGCAGCAAATCCTGTGTAACCTTCAAAAGAGCCGTCTGAGTACTGTGACCCCCTCTGAATCCGGATTGGTACAAATCATTCATATTGTTTATATTTAAATACTTGTTAACCTGTTTAAAAACTATCTTTTCGAATATCTTGGAGATAGCGCACAAAAGGGACACAGGACGGTAATCATCAGGACCAGACGGACTCGAATTCTTGGGTATGGGACGTATAAGAGCCCTGCGCCACTGAGAAGGAAAGTGCCCATGTATTAAAGACGCATTAAAAATATGGAGGAGGGGCGCCAGTATAAATGGCAGAATTATCTTAATAAAGTTAACAGGCAGCCCATCAACTCCCGTTGCATTGGTTTGGATCGAACAAGTTGCTTCAATCACATCCTCATGATTAATGTCATTAAAATAAAAATTTTCCGAATCAAACATAGGGTTAGTTAAAATAAATTTATTATTATCAACCATCGAGGATCTTGAGACGTCTGCAAAATGTTTATTAAGTACATCACCATCCACAACCAAGGGCCGATCCAACTTACTAGTCTTTCTAGGAAGGTGCTTATTCAAAACTCTCCATATAGACTTAGGGTCATTAGTATTTAAAGCATCCTGAAAATACTTCCTCTTCTCTACTCTAACCATTTGGGTCACTCTATTTCGCATTCTTTTAAAGCGATTATGTAGTTCCATACTGTCACTCCTTACGGACAAAACTCTAAATTTATCCCTCTCTCTCATAAGCTTCCTGATCTCAGGAGTCAGCCACGGAAAACTACCTCTCCTTGAATTAATCCTTCTCAATGGCACATGTCTATCAAAGAAATCAATCAATATCCCGGAGAAACCGACAACCTTCGCATCAATATTGCCCTCCAAATACACCGGGGACCAGTCAATCTCAGTCAGCTCCGATCTCAAAAGAGCAAAATCTATCGACTTAAAATCCCGAAAAGAAAATCTGGCGGGTCGGATTCTCTCGACAGAGACATCATATGAGATACATATCATGTCATGGGAAGAAAGAAAAGAAACAGGTTTCTGGGATACTGCCATCACCTTGTCCCTATTTAAAGAGTTGACAATAACATGATCAATCCACGTATGGGAAGAGATGGTATGGTGAGTCGGGTCAAAATCGACCAGCTCCAAATTAAAAGACCTTAATGCTCCCTTCAAAAATCTTTTATCCACCGAATCCGATAAATAGTCAATATTAAAGTCACCCGTTATTATTATATCATTGTAGAGAGACATATAATCCATCAATAAAGATTCCATGGCGTTCCGAAATTCGCTGTTTGGAGGGCGATACACCACAACAAGAAACAATTTAACATTAGAAGTAACTATCTCCATAGCAATTGCCTCAATACCCTGGCCGTCGGTTGTCTTAAATATAACCTTAGTTTTAATTGGGTATCTAACATACACCGCCACACCGCCCCCACGTCTATCATTTCTATCATTTCTAAACAAATTAAAACCGTTCAGACACACAAGAGATGAGTCCATATAGGGTTTAAGCCAACTTTCGGAAACACAAATAACATCGAACTCAGAATCCTCAAAAAAATATTTGAACTCATCAAAATGGGCCGGCAGCGACTGAGCATTAACATGACACAGGTTAAGTCTAGAAAATGTAAACCGCCCCGCCGCATGACCACTCATGTCCGCAGCTGAAACAAAATTACCATCCAGTCCATCCATAGATAATGCTTTCAGCCTCAGCCGTGATGCGACCTTCCATTATTTCACATTTGCCGCGAAGAGTACATGAGCAAACAATCAAAAAAACAAAACCCAACAACAAACGACCAGAACGTGTATAAGCGTGAACAATCAAGAAAACAAAATACAACAACAAATGACCAGAATGTGTGTGAATCAAAAAAACAAAATTTAACAATAAATGACTAGAATGTGTATAAGTGTGAATAATTAAAAAAACAAAATTTAACAATAAATGACTAGAATGTGTATAAGTGTGAATAATTAAAAAACAAAATTTAACAATAAATGACTAGAATGTGTATAAGTGTAAATAATTAAAAAAACAAAATTTAACAATAAATGACTAGAATGTGTATAAGTGTGAATAATTAAAAAAACAAAATTTAACAATAAATGACTAGAATGTGTATAAGTGTAAATAATTAAAAAAACAAAATTTAACAATAAATGACTAGAATGTGTATAAGTGTAAATAATTAAAAAACAAAATTTAACAATAAATGACTAGAATGTGTACAAGTGTGAATAATTAAAAAATCAAAATTTAACAATAAATGACTAGAATGTGTATAAGTGTAAATAATTAAAAAACAAAACTTAACAATAAATGACTAGAATCTGTACAAGTGTGAATACTTAAAAAATCAAAACTTAACAATAAATGACTAGAATGTGTACAAGTGTGAATAATTAAAAAATCAAAACTTAACAATAAATGACTAGAATGTGTATAAGTGTGAATAATTAAAAAAATAAAGTTTAACAATAAATAATGTTTTGAGTGCATGCGGATGTATATAAACAGAAAAACAAGATTTAATAGTGAGTAATGATTGGTATAGTCTCGGTTAGAATTAATCAAGGAAATAAAGTTTGACAACAAACGAACAAAATGAAAGTGACAGATGGGGCACATAAGGAGAAGCACAAGAGGCGAGAGCGACAGTCCGCGAACACATGAACAGATAAAACAAAGTAACTCCGATGGAGAGTGACACTTCAAAACATGGGCTGTGATAGAAGTGCACACAAATAAAATATCACTTGGCCATCTATAGAACCATAGAATTCTCAAAAATTTTTCAAGCTCTCGTCACTCACCACGTGCACCACCGAATGGCCCTCCGCCTTTTTAACCAGCACACGACCCTCCTGAACCCATAAAAATTTGAGTTTATTAAGCCTTTTTAATTCCTTGGCCTTATTATATAAAAGTTTATTGACCCGAGAAAGTGCCTCATTCACGTATATGGCATGCGTTTCATTGTCATTCCACCCCAACTCCCGCGTGGTCATGTCTCTCCTGACCTTGCGCCCCTTCAGAAAATCATCCCTGACGCGTCTGCGAGCAAAGCGAACCAAGATTGGTGGCGGCGGATCTTCATTGCGGCGGCCAAAACCTTTGCCCACCCTATAAGCGGCGCTTATATCCGTCGAAGATAAATTCATGTGGAATGCCTTGCTCATGTTCACAACGATCTGTTCGGGGTCCTCGTTTGATCTTATGGGCACCCCCCGGATTTCAATCGTATTCGTGGTAAGTAAGTTGTTCTGCTCCATGATGTTTATCCGTCCCTCGGCAGCAGACAGTCTCGATTTTAATGATGAATTTTCAGATTCGACGGATTCGACTCGTTCTGTAAGGTCTTTTACAGAGTTGGATAACAAAGCGACCTGTTTGGTGATTTCTTCAAAATCGGCGTGAAGTTGACCAATGGTAGCCTTTATCTCCTTGTTTTGCCCCAAGATTAGATCATTTTGTTGTAAAATCGAGTCAATTTTCGCCGATAATTCGCTCAAGTCCACCGCGGTATCGAAACTTCTTTGCCGAACGGCTGGTGAGGCCGGTGTGCCATCTCTCGAGTTATCTGCCTTCATGATTGGGACACATTTAAAACAGTACCACGATTGTGAATTTTCTTTTATAAAGTCCAAGTCTTCCAATTTCAAATTAACGCACGTCAAGTGAAAGATATTTTTACACTTTTTGCAGTCTATGACATTTGTACCCGCTTTGGGGGCCTTAGTGCATTTACCACATTTGCTCATCCCGGGCCGTTCACAACCGAAACGCTAAGAATATCAAAAATTCCCAGAAATTTGTAGAAAAGTTATTCCCTCTGTTCTATTTTAAATGCACAAATCCACTCAAATCGGATTAAGATAATAAATTTTTCATTAAATAAAAATTTATTAAAACAAAAACAGAAAGTCCTTACTGGGCCGGTCACCTTTCCCTCCTCGAACTGGATACGCCGGGACAAGAAGCACAGCCTCACGTCCGTCAAGATGGTCCAAAAAACTCAAAAATCGGCCAGCAAAAACCCACCAATACGTATCATTTACACGGAGCGATCACAAACACGTCCTCACAAAAAATATTAATATAAATTTTTTTTTATTTACATTCTACCAACATAACAAAAAATAAAAAACCTAAAATTTTATAAAATTTAGGAAATCCTATGTTTATCGTTTCGAATGGATACCAAACGATGTCATTTACATTCTACCAACATAACAAAAATAAAAATTCTAAAATTTTATAAAATTTGGTGAAATCCTATGTTTATCGTTTTGAATGGATACCAAACGATGTATTTACATTCTACCAACATAACAAAAAATAAAAAACCTAAAATTTTATAAAATTTAGGGAAATCCTATGTTTATCGTTTCGAATGGATACCAAACGATGTATTTACATTCTACCAACATAACAAAAATAAAAATTCTAAAATTTTATAAAATTTGGTGAAATCCTATGTCTATCGTTTTGAATGGATACCAAACGATGTATTTACATTCTACCAACATAACAAAAATAAAAATTCTAAAATTTTATAAAATTTGGTGAAATCCTATGTTTATCGTTTTGAATGGATACCAAACGATGTATTTACATTCTACCAACATAACAAAAATAAAAATTCTAAAATTTTATAAAATTTGGTGAAATCCTATGTCCCTATCGTTTTGAATGGATACCAAACGATGTATTTACATTCTACCAACATAACAAAAATAAAAAATTCTAAAATTTTATAAAATTTGGTGAAATCCTATGTTTATCGTTTTGAATGGATACCAAACGATGTATTTACATTCTACCAACATAACAAAAATAAAAATTCTAAAATTTTATAAAATTTGGTGAAATCCTATGTTTATCGTTTTGAATGGATACCAAACGATGTATTTACATTTTACCAACATAACAAAAATAAAAATTCTAAAATTTTATAAAATTTAGGGGAAATCCTATGTTTATTGTTTCGAATGGATACCAAACGATGTATTTATTTTTTACTGTTTGGAATGCATATTAAAAGATCTATTCATGGGATAACTTAATATTTAATAAACAGAAATTATTAAATAAAATTTAAATGTAATATTTCACAAAAAGAAGTGAAATCTCAGCCAAAAACATCGGAGATGCAAAAAGGGGCGCCTCGCATTATTTTTGCCCAGCGTCGAGGTGAAATCAAAAAAAATCCGCCTCGCTTTTCTGATTTATATAAAAGCGAGGATATATGAAAACAAATAAAATTCTGTAGGGGTTTTATTTAAGTGAAAATATTTCCTCGTTTTTATATAAATCAGAAAAGCGAGGCGCATTTTTTTGATTTCACCCCTCGACGCTGGGCAAAAATAATGCGAGGCGCCCCTTTTTGCATCTCCGATGTTTTGCTGAGATACAAATAACAGAAAGTAAAAATAATTAACAATTTAGAGCAATAAAATATAATTTGACGCCTAAAGTAGGGCTGGACGGTAATGGATTTTCATTACCGACCTCGATAATGAAAAAAAACCGGTTTTTCTCGAAAGTCGGTAAAATTTTTACCGCCAGCGGAACCAAAGTTTGCCGCCGCGGAACATTTTTTTTTTTGCGGAACCAAAATTTTTCCCAGGCCGAAAAAAATATTTTACCTTTTTTTAGAGAGCCAATTTTTTGCCGAAACATTTTTTTCCCCCGCGGGACCAAAATTTTCCCCCGGCCGGAAAAATATTTTACCTTTTTTTAGAGAGCCAATTTTTTGCCGAAACATTTTTTTTTCTCGCGGAACCAAAATTTTTTACCGCCCGAAAAAATAGGTTTTTACCGACTTTCGAAAAAAAAACCGGTTTTTATCGAATTAAAAGGTTCGTTACCGCGTTTTCGGTAAAAAATTTTTACCGGTTTTACCGGTAAACCGGTTTACCGTCCAGCCCTACCTAGAAGTTTTTAAATATCTATCCTAAATAAAGTATCCAAAAAGCTATAGAAAACCTGACTTGAATAACTCAAGGCCAAAACGAATAAATTAGAACTTCAAATAACCCCCCCTCCCTCGTGGCCGAGAAAGTAGAGGTGTTGACAAATGTCCATTGATAATCTAAAAGTCAGCCAGGATTCGGATCCGACGATGAATAATTATTTAAATCAAATTATAAAAATAAATGTGACTGGGCACCCGTCGATATGTTGTAAAACAAGTCGAAAAAAAAATCTTCAGGTAGCTTTAAATTGAAATCCAGTTGCAGGCGCTGACTATTGAAGAGCCCAGGATTCTTCATCTAAATCTCTTTTTAAGCAATTTTGGAATACTGTACGCGAATTTTATTCACTATTATGCGTCTGTTCTAAAATCTAACGTAGAAATAAATCCTTAATTCAAGAGAATTTTATAATTCTTAATTGAGGACATGTTAGTCAAATTCCTTTTATTTTTTAAGGCTAATTTTCGGATTTAGTTGACTTCATTGAAGAAGCACTCACCAGATTAGATATCCCTCTTGACCAGCTCGAAGACTACATGCCAAGTGTGTTGGTCTTTCAGCCATCAGAAGCACGAAAGTAAAACCAAGGAAACCATACCTGGAACAAAGAACATCAAGTTAGAAATAAAAATATGTATATGGGCTGTTTGTAATAATTTACATTTTTATTTTCTCTTACTTATCTAGCCTAGGATATATATACAAAGGGAGAAATGATTGGATTCATGTCAGAAATTCCATGTCGAGATTTTGATGCATATACATGCTTTAAGTCCTAAGAATTGGGTCCCGTAAAATGGTCTGTGTGTCTGTCTGACTGTTTTCGATTTAATTGAGTTACCAGGTTGAAATTTTACATTTAAGTTAGGGACTCTCTTGGGACGTAAGACGAAACTTTTAAACAAAATCGGCGAAAAATTACTAGTACTTTACTGATGCACATTTTCAGTTTTTTTCGATTTTCTCAAAATTCACTCCAACAATTTTAATTAAAATTCATAAATCAATTATTTTTTAGATGCTCTTTAAAATGTATATTCTCATTTTGCCCTGAAAATGTTTGAAGCAGACTTTACACTTGTACTTCTTATGAAAGATAGGAGAAATGGTAACATAATATAAATAAATTCCCTTTTTTATAAATTTTACAACTTTAATTCTAATATATCGGCGCATATAATCTGGTGTGACAAGCACAGAACATAACCGTAGATAAAAGAAAGTTGAGTGCTGTGCGACCAGTCACAACAGATTTCTATTTAAAAAAAAAATAATAATTTTCTTCGCAATCTTCAAAAAAGATTTAATGCTCTTAGATTCTATTTTTTCACTCACTTAATCTTTTTCTTAATAAAAAGTAAAAATAAATTTGCATTTAAAATATTAATAAAAAATAAAATAAAAAATCTTTACAAATGGTAGAATCTAGATAATTTAAATTTATTAACATAATTCTAATTTAATAGCTTTTGTTAAAAATAGACAGTAATAATAATCTTTAGAGGCTTTAACCCCTTCACGTAGGGCGGCTGCTCTCTCTACGTAAGCACAAAATTACTAAATTTAGTTTTAGATGCTGTCTTAAATTATAATTTGTGAGTCATTATCAATTTGTACTTTTCTCCACCATGAATTAGAATTTTTACTTTCTCTTACCTAGATATGTATATATATAAGAGAAATTATTGGATTCATGTCAAAAATTTGATGTCGAAATTTTGATGGATAGAGACATTTTGAAGTCCAAAAAAATGGGTCCCGCAAAATGGTCTGTGTATGAACAAAATGTCACAAGAACTAAAGGATGCTGAAATTATACATTTTTCTAGTCAATTAAATTTTAATTTCATTACTATAATTGGCGGATGCGAGATGTGCTTATTGGCCGGCGCCCTAGGATAAGGGTAGTCCACCCGCCGCCAAAGCGGGTTCTGGTTCGACTCCAGAGGGTGCAATTTTTAGCCAATCTTAAGCACAAACATATCTCCCAAATTTGATATATTATACGGAATAGTATATTCTGGTAAACAAGTACAGTATGAACCTTTAAATTACCGAAAATAAGAAAAAAATTGTATGCTGTGCGACCAGTCCCACCAGATTACCCCCTCCCCTCCCGAGAAACTCCTCTGGATCCGCCACTGTCATGAATTCTTATAAATCACAACTCTTATAACATATTAAAGTCTTTTTTTGCAAAAGCAAAAAAATAAAGCAGTTAATGAAATTGAAAGCTTAGTTTCAGGTGTAGGCTAGTATTAAAGGAGACATTCTTCATTGGAGCCAGATCACGCGCGTTATAATGAACCCTGGTGGCCGATAATTTCATTAAGAAGCAGCATTAACTGAAGGGCTTGAGGGCAAAGAGATCTCCCCCCCCCTAGCTCCCTTTCCAAAGCCATCCTTCTTCTTTCGAAACAAAGTGGATTAGTGATCGAGACCGAGGGGGGTGCGACATGACTAAGCTAAAAATGAACCTCCCGAGTGCTACTGCTGCTCCTTTCAATTGGCTCCCCCCCCCCCTGACCCAATCAGAATGAGAGAAATAAGTGATATTTTTGGTCATGGTTACCAATTACCATATTAGCTCTATTTAATTAGTCAATCGAATTTTATTAAATTTTTTCTTTGTCATACCACGTGATAGATAACAAGTTATTTAAGCAGGAAGTTAGAGAGAGGAATCTAACGCTTAAGAGATTCCATTAATCAAAAAGGTTAGTCGGGAAATATTAATAATTTAAAAAGACATTATATTGAATTAGATGTTTTTAGTTTCCCTTAATTATATATGTTAATCCAGACTGCTTGGAATATTGAAGAAATTTCGCGAATCTTCTATAAATTGCCAATATTGCAAGAATATTGCATCAATATTGCAAATCTTGCAAAATATTGGCAAGATTGTTGCAATATTGCAGCGGCAAAATTCCAAGCTAGACGGACATAGGAAAATCGCAGCAACATTGTAACAATATTCATATGTCCGCCTTTTTGCAACATTGCAGTAATATTGCCGCTATATTGCTGCAATGTTGATCTTTTAGCTGCATCAATGTTGCTGCAATATTGTCAAAATTGAGCAATATTACTGTAATATTCCAAGCTGTCTGGGAATATATGTAAATAGAGTATTGGATTCATGTCGAAAATTCGATGTCAAGATTTTGATGGATGTAAACATTTTGAAGTCGCCTGAGTCCAAATCAGTGGGTGCCATAAAATGGTCTCTGTGTGTGACGATTTTAGGAATGAAGGAAATGAGCTAAAATTTTCTATTAGGCACAATAGCGGACAGTTAAAAACTATTGAACAAAATCCGTAAAAGTCCTCGGACCTTGGTGTAGTGGTTAGCATGCTGGCCATTTTACCTAAGGTTGCGGTTCGCATCCGTCCCAGGTGGCAAAAATTTATTTAAATTGAATTGACTAGCAATCAAAGTAAATAAATAGAAACGTGGTCTAAATGGCTTTCGATGCCAAAAAAACCTAAAATCGGTAAAATGTACTGAATTTTTCAAAATTCCCTGAAACGATTTTCAAATTCATAAATTAACTGTTCGTTAAAAAGTATATAAATATTCGTATAAAAGTATATTAATAAGTTTTTTTTTTTTCAAAAACGTGTTTGAAGTTCACTTTATTTCCAATGGAACCACCATTCATAGCTCTTCCACTAATTTCATATCAACTAGAAAAGAAATGTACAATTTTTTTTTAACTAATGAAATATAGATATATGATGAAATATAGCTGTATAATTTAATTAGGATACAGCAGATGCAAAAGCCAAAAGATTAAATAAAAAAAATTTAATTTAATTTTTAATTAATAATCAACGTTTCGGTCGTCAATTTTTCTGACAAACATTGCAATTATACAATAAAAAAAAAATTATTTAATTCAAAAACTTAGTGTTAGGTCCACTCTTATCCATGGTGTATAAAATTTCAGCATTTTTTGTTCTTGAGATATTTTGTTCACAGACAGAACATTTTACAGAACCCACTTTTTTGGACTTAAGGGACCTTAGAACATTAAAATCTCGACATCAAATTTTTGACATCCAGTCTCTATACATATAGAGGTAAAATAAAGTAAAAAATCATCGTTTAATTGTTAGCTCATTAATTCATTGCTTTTCTTATTCTAATCGTATCTCAAAATCGATTCTATAAAGTTCGCTTCAGAAATACAACTTTTTTTTTTTAACTAACATAACGTAAAAAGCCAATTTAGTTTAAAACAAATACAATACAATATTGGGATATGGCAAAACAATTTTATAGGTCCTTACAAACTCTGTTACAAGTAAACAAAAGCGCCCTATAAAAACAAATATCAACATTTATTAACCATTTGAAGCGAGTTATTTATTCAATAATACTTTTTTTTTTTTTACTTTTATCCAATAAAAATGAGACCACGATATTAAATTTGAGATAAATTTTTCTCTCAAAGTATTTTTTTTTTTACTTAAATTTTTAATAGTATCTTTTCTTTAATAAAAATAAAAGCTTTTTTACTTTCTCTTTCCTATAAATATAGTAAGAGAGAAATTATTGGATAGGCTTACATGTCAAAAATTCGATGTCTATTTTGATGTAAATGAGGTCCCTTGAGTCCAAAATACCCTGTGCTTGTGTGTTCAGAATAACTCTAGAGGATGTTGAAATTTTATATTTAAGTTAGATAACTACCGGATAAACTTTTAAATAATGTTTATAAATTTTACATCTTGAATTTTAATGTACTACCGGAAAATATATATATATGGGTGATTCTTTTACAAACCGAACACTTTCTACCGACATTTTTTGATTTGATGAAATTTTTTACTTCTATATCAAAAAAGATAGCCATCCGCGAGATTTTCTTTTTCTTAAATATTTTGGAAAATATCGAGGGTCGAAAATGTGAAAATTTGATGATTTTCTGCTTAGACGCTCACTTTTAAAAATTCATAACTCTGTTCTATTTGAGCTAGAAAAAACTTTTTTACCATTTTAAAGCTAAAAGAGTGAACTTTAAGAAAAAATTGTTGCACCAAAATTTATTAAAGATTTCACATTGTTATCAACAATTGAAATCTGTAAATCGATTTTTAACAATGGGGCCCCAACTTATTCATTTTTATTATAACCATCGCATTCTACTCAAATTTTATGCCGATAACTTTTTAATCGATGGAGAATCAATTAGTACTATTGAAAAAATCCCGCCAATCTCTCATGCGGTAAAATGAGTCATATCAAAATAAGAAAAAAGCCGGGGTATTGAACCACTCTTTCTAAAACTATATTTAGATTTAATGTAGTTTTATGGTCAAGTACTATCCGTTGCACAAGTAGGGCTATTTTTCGATATTTTTTCCTAAAATGATTTTTCGAGAAAAAACTAATTTTGAGTTAATTACTCGGATTTTTTTACTTATTCTATTCGAGTTTTCTTTCTCACCAAATGACATCCCATTTATCCGATCTTATTTGCCGTTCGAATCTACAGAGGTTTAAACTTTCAAATTAGAATTTACCACGCGGTAAAATAAAATGATAGGAAAAAATAAATGGTGAAATCTTTACTGAAAACTCATTCTTTCTAACCGTATATTCCCCATAATTATACCTCTTAAGACAGAGGAGTTATTCAAGCCAATAAACTTTTTCGTCATCCCCTAGGGCAAGAAAAAAATCTTTGCACGAAAAAGTTTATCCTTGAATAACTCCTCTATCTTAAGATATAATTATGGGGATATCGGTAGAAAGAATGAGTTTTCAGCTAAAGATTTCACCATTTATTTTTTTCCTATCATTTTATTTTACCCTCTAAATTCTAATTTGAAAGTTTAAACCTCTGTAGATTCCGAACAAAGATCGGACTAAATGGGATGTATTTGGCAGAAAGAAACCTCGAATAGATAAGTAAAAAATCCCGAGTAATTAACTCCAAAATTAGTTTTTTCTCGAAAACCTCATTTTTAGCAAAAAATATCGAAAATACCCTACTTTCAACGATACTACTTGACCATAAAACTCATTAAATATAAATATAGTTTTAAAAGAGTGTCAAACCCCCGTCTTTTTTCTTATTTTTGATATGACTCATTTTACCATGAGAACTGCGGGATTTTTTTCAATAGTACTAATTGATTCTCCATCGATTAGTATCCAATTAGTAGAATCGAATACACACCATTGTTATCGATTTCAGATTTCTGTTGATAACAATGTGAAATCTTTAAACTTTTTTCTTATCTCTTTAAAATTTTTTCTCATATTTTATCATCTTTTCCATTTTACCCGATTCCAAAAAACCATTTTTGAAAACCTTTCATCCAACACTATATATATGTTGATACGAAAAGTCGGGTGTGAAAGCATAATTTTAAATAAGCAAAGGTAAGAGCATGTTGTTTGCTCTATGACCAATAACACCAGATTTTTAACAAAGATTATATTATCATATCTGGTGCAATCACTCACACCAGATTTTTTAATAATAGAAAAATGAGCCTCTGGTGTGTGTCGAACCCCCTTGGGTGTTTAAAGTTGAAGTTAAGAGAAAGCCATGTGCTGTGCCATCAGTAACACCAGATATTTATTTTATTAAAATTAGAAATTTTGAAATGAAATTTTATATGGATAAAAAGGACCTTCTTGGGATTACAGGAAAATTATTTTCATCCCGAAATACTTATAACTTTTTGAGTTATTAATTCTTAAAGTTACGATTTCTCCCATAGGAAATGTATAGAGAAAGTGGTTGAGTTAGTGGTGTAGATATTGCAATGTTGGGTAGAGTGGGTTTTGGACCAAAGAAAACAACAATTCCAAGTGAGAGTTTCGCGAAACTTTTATTTTGCCATCTTCAGTCCTTCAGGAATTTTTTCATGTGCATATTCATTATGCACATGTGTCTTTCCATCGGTTTTTTAAAAATTTCTACTATGAGGGCAATGGCTCAGTGAGTTTCGAAGTATGAGTACGAAGTATGAGAATCATTTAATACTTCGAAACTCACTGAGCCATTGCCCTCATAGTAGAAATTTTTAAAAACCGACTCCAATACACATGTGCAAATGAATATCAATGAAATTCCTACTAGATCAAAATAAAGTTGCCGATCTCACTTGGATTGTTTTTCTTTCCAAACCTCTTTTCCCTCCTACCATGTATAGAGAAATATTTATGTATACTTTCCATTTGTGTATTCTATGAATGTAAATAAATCCTCAAGCAGGCTCCGAATTGGAATAGTAATGGCAATTTTTTTTTTCATAATTAAGAAGAAAAAGGCCCTCGGGGCTTGGTATAGGGGTTAGTGTGCTATACTAAAAATCGCGGGTTCGGACCCCAGGCTGTCCGATGATTTTATTTAAGCCATTGGGATACCAAATGGCTTAAATAAGAATGCCTGGACCCCCAATATGTATATTAATCAATAACGGCTATCGTAATAGTCTTATATGGCCTGAGTTGCCGAAAATACTGTATGAATGAGAAAAAAGTGTGAGTGTTAAAAAAAAAAAAAGCGAAGCCCGCCTGTCTAGACATGAAGCTTCTCATAATAAAGAAAAGACGAGGGTCCGCCGCGGCCAGGCGGCGCAGCTGGTATTTAAAATTTGAGTAGACTTAATTAAATAAAGTTCAAAACCCCTATTTTATGAAGATTTAAATAAGGAATAAAATCTCCGATCGACCTCTTGCTAATTTTTTTTCGGCTCCTCAGATGAACTTTGATTTGGCTATGATAATTTAATTTAGATTAAAATTTATAAATTCATAAAGCATACTCATAAAAACAATGCTAATTGAGCCTCCTCTATGTTTGTTGTTTTCTAATTATCTCAAAATAATTTTTAAATTTATTTTAGTTGTCCCCCAACGAGAAAAAGCCATTAAGTATTAAAACAATGATATTTGGTTGTATTTTATTATTTACAAGTAATTACCATAAACAAGTCATTGAAATCAAAAACATTTATAATTGACTTTTGTTTTAAACGAGAATCTCATAAATCATTTAATTGTGCAATAAAAATAGGCCTACTCCTTTCCGGGAGTGGTATTGGATATTTCTCGACTTTTGTCCAATTTAGAGAGAAAGTATTGGATTCATGTCGAGATTTTGATGTAAACACATATTTTGAGGTCTCTCGAGCCCAAAAAAGTGGGTCCCGCAAATTGGTACGTCTGTTTTCAAAATATCTCAAGAACGAAAAGAGCTACGAGTTTGGAATTTTATATTTAAGTTAGATACTCCTCTAAGACGTGACACAAAGATTTTGAACAAAATCGGCAAAAGAGTACTAGTACTTTACTGATGTAGTTTTTCAGTTTTTTTCAATTTTCTCTAAATTCGCTCTAACGATTTTGTTTAAAATTCATAAATCAATTATTTTTTAGATGGCCTTTAAAATGTATATTTTCATTTTGCCTTTGGCATTTTATGAAGCACACTTTACTCTTGTGTTTTATAGAAAAGAGGAAAAATGGTTGCCATTGTAACGAAATATAAAAATTATATAATATTTTTTTATGTTTATAAATTTTACATCTTGAATTTTTCTCGGTAGAAACTAAATAAATTAATTTCGACACAAAAAATCTGGTGTGACAAGCATTGAACACAACTTTCATTTGTCGAAGATAAGAGAAAGTTGTGTGCTGTGTGTCACACCAGATTTTTTCTTTAATGTTTAGGCAAAGCCCGAGTTTTAAAAACATTTTGGCTTTACTCAACAAAATAGTGAATTTTATTATTTTATATATTATATATAATTGTATTAATGGACTACAAATTTTTAACAACATGAATAAACGATTAAAAAAAAAAAACAATTGCATTTTTTTTGTTCAATATACGGATCATATGTGATTTATTTATTATATTATGATAAATGGAAAATTAATTAATGTAGTTGATAAGAGAGAATTTTTTTGATATGGCTGGCTGGATATCCATGCTGTTAAATTTATGTTAATCAAAAGTATTAATTCATATTATGTATTTTCAAAGGTATTAAATAATTTATAATTTTAATTTCATGTTTGTTAAAAAAAAAAAAAAAAAAAATTGATTGATGAATAATAAATAAAATTATTTTGGTCTGATCTCTTGTTATTATTATTATTACTAGCCACGATGCCTGCCTACGGTGGCTCGGTTTGCCTAGCCAGGGGGCTTATAATTATAATATTTTTCAATCCAGTGCCTGCTTGAGGATTTCTTTACATTCATAGAATACATAAATGGAAAGAATACATAATTGTTTCCTCATACATTTCCTATGGGAGAAATAGTAACTTCAGAATTTAATAATTCAAAAAGTGATATAAATAAAATATCTTTATATTTATATATATATAAATTGAATTTTTTTTTTGTCCGAATTATTCTTTAAAAAGAAATTTTAATGTTAGCTATAAAGACACATTGATTTCTGAAATGTTTGCCGATCCGTTAGGGGAAGAAAAATAGCTGGTGTGATGGTCGAACACTAAACAACTTTTTCTTATTCTTTGAAAATTGAAAGTTAAGTTTTGTGGTTATCACACCAGATTTTTATGTCGACATGTATTTAGTTTTCAGCAATAAATTAATATTCAAGAAAAAAAAAACATGGAAAATATTTATAGTTTTGCAAGTTTTTCTATGAAGTTCAAGTGTGCTTCAGGGCCGGAACTAGGAGATTTTTTTCCTATTCAAAATTCATATCATTTTACCTTTTTTTAGTAAATCTTTCTTTAATTGCCGCCCCCTGATATCTGCCGCCGGCGGCCTGCACCCACTACCCCCCTCCCTCTAGATCCGGCCCTGGTGTGCCTCATACCATTTCTAGAGAAAACTGAGAATATATATATTTTAAAGAGAAACTAAAAAAATAATTGATTTGTGAATTTTGATTCATTTGTCATTTTAGGCTACTGAGGCCATTTAGATGTTTCGATGTGAATTTTGATTCAGATCGTTAAAGTGAATTTCGAGAAAGTGGAAAAAAAGTCCATCAGTAAAGTACTAGTACTTTTTGGACAATTTTTATTGGGGTACCTAAAAATTTCAACCTCGTAGTTCATTCCCTTATTTTGAACACAGAGTATTTATTGCGAGACCCACTTTTTTGGACTCAGGGGACTTCAAAACATCAAAATTTCGACATCGAATTTTTGACATGAATCCAATACTTATTTGTGAAAGTAAAAAAAAAAAACACAGACACAAATAAATCCCAATTTTCGTGCGGAAACTACCGATAAGTAACAGACGATTCATATTAATTAAGTGTAAACTTGATTTTCTGGTGTTCCCTATCCGTTTGGAAATTCTTCAATTACCGACCCCAACCAACGGGACACACGCGAGCCCGAATTTCGCGGCCAATTGAGCAGCAATTACCCCTACGAGGGGTCAGATCATCCCCCATCCCCTTCCGAGTTTTTTCACTGACACCCTAAAACTCTGAACGAAACAGCTGTCTGTCCTCACCCTCCTATCGCATCCCCTTACAACGAATCTGCCTTCTCTTATTGTTATAGTCCCTGAGAGAGAGAGAGAGAAAAAAAAGGAAAAATATGTATTTTAATATCCCGGATTTTTTCCGCTTTTGTTGTTATATATTTCGACAATACACTACACACCTGCAGAGATGGAGCTTAAATTTAAATAGGGTTCGGAATAAGCCCTATGTCTCTCTCCAAAATAAAAAAATAAAATTCTAAAATAGTCAAGACAAAAATGAGAGGATAGTTAAGTTTTAATATTTTATTTGTTTTGGATTACATCTATTTAACAATCAAGAGGTATCTGTGTCAGAGAAATTGAATCAGGGATCTCGAGTTTTTATAAGGCAACAATGTACCACATTAACGAATTATAGTCCTATCAAATAACACAGATATTTCAATGATAGTCAATTAAAGGAAAAAATTTAATTATAACAACAATAATTTTCAATTTATTAGTAAACTCTGAGTGAGCCTTAGGGGGCTTCCCCCCCCCTAGTGCCCCCTCAGCTGGCTCGGGCCCATCTATTTTAATTATGAATTTAATTATGAAAAGAAAATTATAATTTCTATTTGAATCCAGTGCCTGCTTGAGGATTTGTTTACATTTTTAGAATACATAAATGCAAAGAATACATAAATATTTCCCTATACATTTCCTATGGGAGAAATCGTAACTTCAGGAATTAATAACTCAAAAAGTTATATGAATAACGGTGTAAAAAAAATTTTTCCTGTAATCCCTAGAAGGTCCTCTTAAGGATATAAAATTTCGTTTCAAAATTCCGCCGGAAAGTTGGTCAAACAGAGCGGGACAGACAGACGGTCATACGGACATTAACTTATATCCGAATGCTTTTCAATGCGGGAAAATATTCACAAATTTTTCAGGCTCTTCAAATTGAAGGTTTGGGAACCCAACTTATTTTTTTTAACTTGAAGATTAGCTTCTTGTTTACTATATCAAAGAATTGCTAGTTGATTAGAAGTGAAGCAACCGGCCATTAATAAACACACTGCTTAAATAAATTTTTTGGATAGCAGCTTCGATAAACAAGAAAAAACATTTAATCAATTTAATTCTATTAAAAAGAGTTTTTTAAAAATATTTTCTCAATTTGGCACTTTTATTTACGGTACATGGCATTATTTTTATTTTTTTAAGGAGGCGAGAAATATCACTTTCCTTTAGTCGGAGAGGCTATGTTACATTTTTTATGAATTTTGTAAATAAATGATAAAGCTTTTATAATATTTATCTTTTAGTAGTCAAGTCTGGTTCTTATTTTCTTTTTTTATGATAAATTCTGTTTTTATTTTAATCTAAAATAATCCCAACCTATATTTACGTCAATTTAATTTTTACATTAAATTTTAATTATTCATATACAGCAGATGTTCATATTAATTTTTGTTCCTATATATGTTATATACTGTAAATAGAAAGTATTGAATTCATGTGAAAAATTTTTATGGACACGGTTTGAAGTCCCTTCAGTCCAAAAAAGTGGGTCTGTTTGAGTGTCTGTGTTCAATTTAAAGCTTGAAGGAAATGAGCTAGGAGGTTGAAATTTTATACTTAAATTAGACACTCTCTGAAGCGTGAAAATAAGCTTATGAACAAAATCGGCCAAAAAATACTAAAACTTTACTGATATTCTTTTTTCAATTGTTTTTTTGATTTTCTCAAAATTCACTTCAAATTTGATTAAAAATCATAAATCAATTATTTTTTAGAAGCTCTTTAAAATATATATTCTCATTTTGCCCGAAAAATTGTTTGAAACACACCTTACTCTTTACTCCATGGTAACAAAATATAAATATTTTTCTCTATTTATAAATTTGACATCCAGAATTCTATAATATGTCGACACAAAAAATCTGGTCCGTCATTCCACTAAATATCGAAGAAGTCACATCAGATTTTTTTGTGAAATTTAGAATAAGTTGGGAATTTATTTAAATATCATTGAATGATAAGATAAGTGTGTAAGGCTGAGCCAGCCACTAAAGGATTTACTTCAATGAGGGTAGATATAATCTTCCTTTGTGATTGGGTGAAAATAGCTTTTGAGACTCTCTCTGGGGGAAAGTTTTTGCTGTCAGAGAGGAGTTGAGATTCCGAAATGTCTCGTCTATAATATAAAAATCAGGTGTGACTGACTGGTCGATGCTCAAGAGCCCACATCTTGAATGGCGTCCACGAGCTACCCGAGTTGGGACTGGCAGTACTTCTGTTCTTTGCATGTCAGTCTCTTTCCTTCTATATATTCAACAGGCGCCAGACCGTGCGACGGGCCATCTCGATCGCAAAACCCATGAACTCCCCGCACTGCGGGATTAAGGTGAAAAAAGAAGATGAAGGTGTGACTGGCGCACAGCACACAACTTTCTCTTAACTTTGATAATTGAAAAATGTGTTCTGTGCTTATCACACCATAATTTTTGTGTCTACATATATTTAGTATCCGACAGTACGGTACATTTGAATTCAAGATATAAAATTTATAGACAAGGGAAAATATTTATATTCTGTTACCATAGAAACCACTGTCCTATGAAGTACAAGAGTAAACTATTCTTCAAAAGATTTTAAGGGCGAAATGAGAATACACATTTTAAAGAGCATCTAAAAAATAGTTGATTTCTGCGTTTTAATCAAAATATTTTTGAGAAAATCAATAACATCAGTAAAGTACTAGTACTTTTTGTTTGATTTTTTTCAAAATATTATTTTAACTATTTGGAACTTAAATATAAAATTTCAACCTAGTAGCTTAATTCCTTCATGCTTTAAATTGAACACCGACAGATGGGACCCACTTTTTTGGACTCAAAACACGTATTTACATCAAAATCTTTGACATTAATCCAATCTGTTTATATACAGTAGATAAGGGAAAGTAAAAAAAAAATACACAAACAACGTTATAATTGCAAATTTACTTAATATTATTTAAGGTCAACGAATCACTCGGGGTGGCCTTCGAACTCACAGACAAACAACACATTATAAAACATTTAAATAATTCTTGCTGACTCATTTAAATAATAAGTTAATACTTATAATACCAACTTAAAAAAAAAAAAATTGTTTCCAATTCAAGAGTGTGTTAAAATAAAATAATTCAACCTAGTCAGTGTTTAAACATCCTTGTTCAAACAAGGAAATGCTTTTCTCTCCTTTTTTTTTTTTTTTTTTTTTGAAAGCAATTAAGAGTTTTTAATTCCTTCCAGAAGAGAGAGTGTTTTGGACGTCCCAAGGGGTTAAAGTCTCCCTTCTCGTATGTTGTGCACATGGCAGGACGCTCTCCCTCTTGCTTGATCCTGATGCTCTATTTTTTTTTTTTTATCTTGACTAATAAACTCCTCCAAATGTCACATCATCAATTCAACCAATTGACGGGTTTTTCTTCAATTCGCCAGTGATTTGTAACCTTGCCTTTTGTTACACTTTCATCTGTTTGTCTTTTCACCTCGTCTATCTTATCTCTCTTTTTCCTTAAGTCCCGCCACCTTTTTTGACTTTTATTTGTTTGTTCGTCATCTGTCAAGCAGCAAACTAAACAAACTTATTGCGGTCCAGAAAGAAAAGAATTATAGGATTCTAGCGAGTTGACGTTAACATATAGTCTGAAATGCATTTACACTTAGTTTTTATATAGCCAACCTAACCCTCTATTTGGGTACAAAGAAAGGGGAAAAAGATACAAGGGATGTAAGATTAATATTTTCTTAAAAAAAAAAATAATACTTTCAATTTTTAAGAGGAAAAAATATACTATCATTTTTTAATAGACTTGAAAAATAGACCTAATAATAATAAAGTAAAAAAATAGGAAAAAAATGCGGATTTAGAGAGAGAAAGAAAAAAGGGACGTTTTCTCTATTTGTTGCTGGCAAGGGACTGCCATATTAATTTGATTTATACAACGAAAAACTACAAAATAATTTCCACTGATAATTATTACATTCTTTACCTATATATGATATTAGATTCATGTCAAAAAATTCGATGTCGAGATTTTGATGGAACAGTCCAAAAAAGTGGGTCTCGCAAAATGGTCGGTCTGTATGTTTGTGAACAAAATAAAAACGAAAAGCTATGAGTTTAAGATAGCAAGTTTGCAAAATATGTTTGTGCTTAAGATTGGGCAAAATAGCACCCCCCTCTTAAGCACAAACATATTTCGCAAACTTGCTATCTTAAACGATATGAATGAACAGTCTATTTGAGCAGTGATTGAAAAAATTCCATCCTTTTCAAACAAGAATCTATCGAGTTAATGAAAAGCTATGAGGTTGAAATTTTATATTTAGGTTAGCTACTTTCCTGGGACGTGACATGAAGCTTTTAAACAAAATAGGCCAAAAAGTAGAGTTTTTTAGTTATTTCCGATTTTTTCAAAATTCCATTCCAACGATTTTGATTTAAATTCATAAATCAATTAATTTTTAGATATAATCGTATGGAGGAAGGCCGTCTAATTTACAGGAAGGTGAAGAAAATAGACTTAATTCGGCCCAAAATAATTTATTACCAATGTCTACGTTTCGGGGACTAAACGTCACCCATCCTCAGGACCTTAAAATACAACACAACAACAAAACTTTATAAATAAGATAAACTTAAAAAGCACGATATTAAAGAAATAAAAGAAAGAGAGGACAAGTACACTTACAAAGGTCGTAAAGTCTTTCGTGCCTCCAGCACTCGTGTAATAAATACAACAATAATTTGTTGTGTGAAATGATGGCTGTATTTTATATTAGGGTTCAGCTCACCATATAGCCAAATTACTTGCAAATTTTAACCACGAGCCACTCTGAGTCAATGCTAGGCATCTAGTAATGATTTTGCTATTTATTTTAATTTTAATTTAAGAACTAGGATTAAAGGTGGGGGGGGGGAGGGGGGATTCCATAGATATTCTTCACAAACATATTGAAATAAACAATACATTCTAGTTACTTGTAAAATTAGTAAAAACAAAAAAAAAAAAAAAAAAATATAAATAAAAATTTAAAATAAACAAATTTAGATATAAAATAAAATAAAATAACCATCCCCCTCTCTCCGCACTCACCCACTTAATAAGACATTGTGATACACGGCATTGAGGTCTTGTGTGTCAGTGTGGTGGTTCACCAACTTATCCCTATTCGAGATGATGTAGCACATCTCAAGAATTTTTAGAATTTCACCATTTCTCTCCGTGACAACTATATCCGCGTTATCAAAATCAAACTCGTGGTCGAGCTCCACTGAGTGCTGGCATAGGGCCGTTTTTTCATCTTGTTTCCTTACATTATACTTGTGTTGGTCCAGACGCTTTCCGAAAAATTGTGTCGTTTTTCCAATGTAGCCTTTTTCGCAGTTTTTGCATTGTATTTTATATACAATGTTGCTTTTTTGGGCCTTTCCAATTTCATCTAAATTGGAAAAAAAGCTCACCAAGCAAGGACTGGTTCTACCCGACAAATTAATTCTACAACCCCCATCCTTCAGACCCTTTCTAAAATTTATATTTATTATTTTGGATATTTTTTCAAATAAGCCTCTCAAATATGTTAGCTTAAAGTAGAAATTGACAATGTTTTCTTTTTTTTCCCCCACCACTATGTTGTTTCCCACTGTATTATTTACAACCTCCCCTGATGAATTTTTTTGCTTTTTAAAGAATTTATTGATAGTTATATCAATAAATTTGATTGGGTAGTTGTTTGTGATGAGGGTTTTTTTGAACTCCTTAATATTTTTATCCCAAAACTGTTCATTTGAAAGTTTTGTGATCCTAAAAAGCATGCACTGGATCAAAGAGCTCTTATGTTTAATTGGGTTATTAGAGTGAAAATTGAGCAATCTTCCTGAGTAAGTAAAAAGAGAAAAATAATTATGTATAATTTCTTTAAAATTATATTAAAAATTAATATATGTTACTAAAACTAAAAGCGTTGGGCGCGGGATTTGCAAATTTTAATTGTATAAATAGGCCTATTATATGTTTTATGAATACATTTTCATACCATAGACATGGCGGGTAGTTAGGCAAAGTGACTCAAATGTACTAGTTAGATTAATTTATTTTTTATTTTTTTGATTCATGTGTCGGTGATTTAAGGATAGTATATCCTGTGCAATGGAAATTGCAAGAGATTGTTAATTTGCGCGCCCAACGCTTTTAGTTTTAGTAACATATATTAATTTTTAATATAATTTTAAAGAAATTATACATAATTATTTTTCTCTTTTTAGTACATTTATAAAAGCGTTGTTTTTAAATTTTTTTTTATATTATTTTATTTAACTCTTTTTAGTTTTTGTAATAAAATATTAATACGTATGAGTTAGCCTGTATACATATACACGACAATTGTATTTTAAAAGAAGATAAATTTTTGATTATAAATTCCACCCCATCTTTTTTTTGATAGACCGAAATTAATTGACCTACAAAGATGAGACACATCAAATATTGCATTGTCACGGGAGTTACATACGTGTATAAAATTTCAAAGCTCTAGGTTAAGTAGAACTGGTCGTAATTTCAATCGCTAACTTTGTCGGACCTGAACAATGGAAATGTGATTAATTGGCCGCCAATCTCAATTTAATTAATTTTTAATTATTTTGAATAGCACATTTTGTAGAGTAAAGTCTATTTAACACCTCTGCCAATGCTCGAAACTCTAACTTAATTATAAATAGGAGAAATTTTGATTATAAAACTTCCCCCACTTTTTTTAATCGGCCGCCATTTTGTAATTAGTTCACCTACAAAGATGAGACACATCAAATATTGCATTGTCACGGGAGTTACATATGTGTATAAAATTTCAAAGCTCTAGGTTAAGTAGAACTGGTCGTAATTTCAATCGCTAACTTTGTCGGACCGAACAATGGAAATGTGATTAATTGGCCGCCAATCTCAATTAAATTAATTTTTAATAATTTTGAATAGCACATTTTGTAGTGTAAAGTCTATTTAACACCTCTGTCAATGCTCAAAACTCTAAATTAATTATAAATAGGAGAAATTTTGATTATAAAACTTCCCCCCACTTTTTTTGATCCGCCGCCATTTTGTAATTAATTCACCTACAAAGATGAGACATATCAAATATTGCATTGTCACGGGAGTTACATACGTGTATAAAATTTCAAAGCTCTAGGTTAAGTAGAACTAGTCGTAATTTCAATCGCTAACTTTGTCGGACCGAACAATGGAAATGTGATTAATTGGCCGCCAATCTCGAATTTAATTAATTTTTAATAATTTTGAATAGCACATTTTGTAGAGTAAAGTCTATTTAACACCTCTGCCAATGCTCGAAACTCTAACTTAATTATAAATAGGAGAAATTTTGATTATAAAACTTCCCCCACTTTTTTTAATCGGCCGCCATTTTGTAATTAGTTCACCTACAAAGATGAGACACATCAAATATTGCATTGTCACGGGAGTTACATATGTGTATAAAATTTCAAAGCTCTAGGTTAAGTAGAACTGGTCGTAATTTCAATCGCTAACTTTGTCGGACCGAACAATGGAAATGTGATTAATTGGCCGCCAATCTCAATTTAATTAATTTTTAATAATTTTGAATAGCACATTTTGTAGTGTAAAGTCTATTTAACACCTCTGTCAATGCTCAAAACTCTAAATTAATTATAAATAGGAGAAATTTTGATTATAAAACTTCCCCCACTTTTTTTGATCCGCCGCCATTTTGTAATTAATTCACCTACAAAGATGAGACATATCAAATATTGCATTGTCACGGGAGTTACATATGTGTATAAAATTTCAAAGCTCTAGATTAAGTAGAAACTGGTCGTAATTTCAATCGCTAACTTTGTCGGACCGAACAATGAAAATGTGATTAATTGGCCGCCAATCTCAATTTAATTAATTTTTAATAATTTTGAATAGCACATTTTGTAGAGTAAAGTCTATTTAACACCTCTGCCAATGCTCGAAACTCTAACTTAATTATAAATAGGAGAAATTTTGATTATAAAGTTATACCCCCACTTTTTTTAATCGGCCGCCATTTTGTAATTAGTTCACCTACAAAGATGAGACACATCAAATATTGCATTGTCACGGGAGTTACATACGTGTATAAAATTTCAAAGCTCTAGGTTAAGTAGAACTAGTCGTAATTTCAATCGCTAACTTTGTCGGACCGAACAATGGAAATGTGATTAATTGGCCGCCAATCTGAATTTAATTGAATTTTTAATAATTTTGAATAGCACATTTTGTAGAGTAAAGTCTATTTAACACCTCTGCCAATGCTCGAAACTCTAAATTAATTATAAATAGGAGAAATTTTGATTATAAAACTTCCCCCACTTTTTTTAATCGGCCGCCATTTTGTAATTAGTTCACCTACAAAGATGAGACACATCAAATATTGCATTGTCACGGGAGTTACATATGTGTATAAAATTTCAAAGCTCTAGGTTAAGTAGAACTGGTCGTAATTTCAATCGCTAACTTTGTCGGACCGAACAATGGAAATTGATTAATTGGCCGCCAATCTCAATTTAATTAATTTTTAATAATTTTGAATAGCACATTTTGTAGTGTAAAGTCTATTTAACACCTCTGTCAATGCTCAAAACTCTAAATTAATTATAAATAGGAGAAATTTTGATTATAAAACTTCCCCCACTTTTTTTGATCCGCCGCCATTTTGTAATTAATTCACCTACAAAGATGAGACATATCAAATATTGCATTGTCACGGGAGTTACATATGTGTATAAAATTTCAAAGCTCTAGGTTAAGTAGAACTGGTCGTAATTTCAATCGCTAACTTTGTCGGACCGAACAATGGAAATGTGATTAATTGGCCGCCAATCTCAATTTAATTAATTTTTAATAATTTTGAATAGCACATTTTGTAGAGTAAAGTCTATTTAACACCTCTGCCAATGCTCAAAACTCTAAATTAATTATAAATAGGAGAAATTTTGATTATAAAATCTTCCCCCACTTTTTTTGATCGGCCGCCATTTTGTAATTAATTCACCTACAAAGATGAGACACATCAAATATTGCATTGTCACGGGAGTTACAT
>JAKCPI010014564.1:0-82178 GCA_023213315.1 Euborellia annulipes | reverse complement strand
AAAAGAACACATAAATATGTAATAAATAAACTAATAAATAATAATAGTCAATTAACCAATGTAAATAATCTATACGAGCTAAAAATTGTATTTAAAAGCTAGCTAGTGAACTAATCCTTATTTCTGGTTCCTTTTATCCAACCTCTTCTATGCTAGGGAGGATGTCCTAGCTTGAGAAGGGACTTCTTCAGCGCCTACTCCTTTCGAAGAATGCATCACTGAGAGGGAACCTTCTACAGAACTGGATATCACAGCAACTCCCTCTCCTCGTAGAGTTGCCTGGGTGCTATTGTGGTAGAATAATATTCCAATCCAGTGCCTGAGGATTTGTTTACATTAAATAAATATCAATTAAATTGGCTTTGCCGCTTCTTTGGCGGAGACGGGTGGTTGGTCAAAAAAATTATAAAAACATTGTTTCTATTTTAAATTTAGTTATTATTGGTCTTAATTGATATAAATCTCGCCTGAATCAGCACATGGATTAAATAAATATTTTTATTTAATGAAAAATCCCCCAAGCCCAGGATTTGAACGCGGATCTTCTTTCTAGAAGCATCCCCAGTTAACCTCCGAAGAGTGCGTTTACTCACGCCAGAGTGTTTATTCTTTGTATTTGAAAGATGATAGAAAAATCAAATTTTAATTGACAGGTGTTTATGTATTCATTTTTTTTCCCCGGGGGGTTATTGCGTCATACACCTTGTCAGAGAAGAGAGACATTAATCTTTCTGGTTGGATGAAAACGGAGACAGTTTTCTATGGTCGTTTGAAGGGATCAGGAGATAGGTGAAGAGGATGGGAAAGGGATCACATATATAGGGACAATCATAATAAAAACCACCCCCCGCCTCCGCCGCCGTCGTCGTCGTCGTCAAGAGTTAACGACGTCCTCTCTCCTTGGGGAGTTAACAAACTAAAGCCCTTATCCTTAAATATTTGTAATTACAATTCACTGGCATATAAATTACGGTATTGTTGGGCTGGTGTTATCTCAAAAACACTAATGGAAATGTTTTCAATTTAAGGGTCGTCGTCTCGATAAGGACCCTTGGTATTATTAATCTGCCATTGCTTTGTGGTCGGCGTTTGCATAATTGAAGGACATCTGAGGCGGGAAAGGGAGTGAGGGAGGGTTCTACTTACATTGCATGTAATTGGATCTCGAATGCCACCTGCGCAGTTTGTTTGCTCTTTAAATTATTCTATTAAAGAGCTTTTTTCTCCTATTATAGCTTTTTAAGGTTGTTCGGATAGTGCCCCCCGTAAGTCATAATAATTTTTTTTTTTTTTTGAAAAGAAGAAATTAATAGCTGAGTGATAATCAACAGGAACAGGTAGATGAAGGCAGCCAGCAAAGAACAAAAACTTTATTTAAATATCGCCGACGTTTCGGTAACGCGTCGCTCCCATCTTCATAAATTGTTAATCTTGTTTAGATTGATGTATTATAATACAAATTCGCATATACCATTAAATGTATGTTTAATTGTCTATGAGAATCGTAGTAGGTGCCTGGGCTTAATTTATTGTTGAATGGGCCCGAAACATCAGCACTGACCAAGAGTAAAAGACTTGTATGATCTACATGTAACAACATTAACAATTTATCGTCCTGTAGATGGGAGTGACGCGTTCCCGAAACGTCGACGATATTTAAATAAAGTTTTTGTTCTTTTGCTGGCTGCTTTCATCTACCTGTTCCTGTTTTTTTTTTTTTTTGTTAATAATTTAATTACCAAAAATAATAAATAAATGACTTTTGATTTTTTTCACTAATATAGATCTGGCAACATCGCATTTAACAGCTGTTTATGTTGATCTTGCTGTATATAGTGTTCAGCTGTATTTTATTTATAAAATTACAATGAGTAATACAAATCAGTTTAGACATAGTGAGCCGGCGATTTGCCAGAAAAATATAAAAATATCGTAAAGAAAAACAACAACAAAACAATGTAAGTGAAAGCGTGAAACGCGATTTATTTTATGCGGCTTTGTCGTAATGGTCCGACTTACTTATATTTAAATATGGTGGACTGACATTTTCGTGAATTTTTTCCTGGTGTAATTTTTCCAAACTTCCTTCTATGGTCTCAGCTTATCCGGCCTCGGATCAATCGGTCCTCGGATTAACCGGCCTATGCCATTAGTATTATAAATTACATATATATTTATGAAACATTATTTTTACATATCTTATAGCTATAAATAAATTACTATTTTGTATTTTAATTAAACTGTGCTCTGCAACATTGTGCAATATATTCGTTCTGATAATAAAGAGTTTGTTTCCTCGCTTGCTTTTTAGTCTATTTTTCTACTAAATAGGCTTGAAATCTCTTTAACAAAAATTAGCGAATTAGAAAACGAAAAAGTGTGATGAAAATGAATGAAAATAAATTTTTCACCGAAACCTCAGATTAACCGGCCAAACGGTTATCCGGCCAGGATCTTGGTTCCGACCAGGCCTGTTATACTGCAATTGATTTATGAATTTATATCCAAATAGAAAAAATAAAAGTAGATTAGTAAATTAGTACTACTAGTTCACTTCACCCGATTTTATTCAAAAGTTTCGTGTTATATTACATATATATAGATAAGAGAAGTGTTAATTTTTAGAGGAGGAGTTGTGTAATATCGATATAGTAAGAAGAAATTCTTCATACGAAAAAGAGAGTTAAAAATAACAAGGTAAATCGCGAAGGGGTATTTTTTAGTTGAAGTCGGAACGAAAAAAAAAAGGAGAGAGAGATTGGTTCCAAAAAAAAAAAAGAACGACAAACAGAATTGAAGAAGATTGGATTAGCCGAAGGCGAAATTCATAGAGAAAGAGAAAGAGGCTGAAAGGACATAAAGAAAGAAAAGACCGACTTAAGAGAAAGAAATAGAGCCTCTTTATATTTTATTATTATTAGACGGATTTTGCAATTTAAATTGAATATGGACTGTTGTCGTTATAATATAACCTCCCTCCATTGCGTAGCCCAGCTCCCTCCACCATGTAACTTTCCTTCAGTGCCCAGCTCCTCCACCATGTAACCTCCCTCCATTGCCCAGCTCCTCCACCATGTCAATGTTATTTAGGGAATTACGTTGTGCAAAGAGGATCAGTGGAATCCTTGTCATAAGATTACAACAACATCTTGGTCATCTAATGGAAATTATTAATTTAATTTTAGAATCTAAAGGATTTTAATATTCAATTGGATTTGGGGATTTAATAAATAAATTAAAATTATACTGGTCATCGCATTCTCTTAATATGGATTATTTATATAAATATATGGTATTTTCGTTAGGACAGTACCCTGTAAGTCATAATAGAATCTAAATTTATTTTTTTAATAAAATCAAAAATTTAAATGCATAAATTCATTAATATAATTTAGTGGTGACCTACCATTAGATTAAGCTAATAATTTAATTACTAACAATAATAAATAAATGACTTTTGACTTTAGTATTTTTTTTCCACATAATATAGATCTGGCAACATCGCATTTAACAGCTGTTTATGTTGATCTTGCTGTATTAGTTTTCAGTTGTACTTTATTTATAACATTACAATGAGTAATGAGAAATCAGTTTAGAACACAATGGGCGAGCTATTTGCCAGAAAAATATCGTAAATTGGAAAAAAACACACAATGTAAGTGAAAGCGTGAAACGCGATTTATTTTATGCGGCGTTGCCGCACTGGTCTGAGTCACGTGACTTAATTATTTTTAAATATGTTGGACTGACATTTTCGTGAATTTTTTTCTTTTTTGTTTCTGCCTTGGGCAGAAAATTTTAATTTTATTTCTAACGTATTCTACAGAAGTTAATTGATAAAAAGAGAAGTTTATTTTTTTTTTTATCTATAAGCTTATACATAATTCGATATGTGTGCGTTTCGTCGACATTCACTATAGGCTACGTGTTAAATTTCAATTTTTTAATAATTAATTACATGATAAACCTTCGTCAATCATGCATAAAAGTGCATTAAAAAGGATCAGCAAATCATTCATTGCATTAAGAGCGGTTGAATCTTAAATAACACGAAAGTTTTTAGTGTAACTAATAATTTGGTCAACCACTGTATATGTAATTCACTGATAACCATTGATATGTCACGCTTTGTTGCAACAATCTCCAGTTGAATTTCCAAAATTAAATTTTGCCCCCTTATAAATGAAAAATACTGGGGTCTTCAAATGGAGAGGCTTAAAAAAAAATTCAGTTTTACCCATAGGAAAGCATTGGGTTCTACCTGTCTCATTATGAACAAAACAAAATCTATTAATTTTAATCTCTAAAAATGAAAATTGAAGTCGAAGAAGGCATGCTTTCCAGCTAGTATATTATAATTTCCCAATTATATATTAAATTAAATGATATAATTATTATATTACAAATAATTATCAACTTTAATTATTTGAATTAATTATCAAATGATAAAAATTTGAAAATTAAAATTTTATTTAAATATGATTAATTATAGAATAATAATTGGGAGATTTAATTTTAACTTTTTACTTTCTCTTACCTCTATAAGGTTAATATATAAGAGAGAAAGTATTGGATTCATGTCAAAAATTTTATGTCGAGATTTTGATGGATATACACGTTTTGAGGTCCCCTGAATCCAAAAAAGTGGTTTTCGCGACATGGTGTTTGTCTGTGTGTGTTTGTGTGTTCAAATTTAAGCATGAAGGAAATGAGCTAGGAGGTTGAAATTTTATATTTAAGTTAGACACCCCCCTGGAGCGTGAAAATAAGCTTTTAATCGGCCAAAGAACACTAGGACTTTACTGATGAAGTTTTTCAGTTTTTTTTCGATTTTCTCAAAATTCGCTAAAACCATTTTTTTTTTAATTCATAAATTAATTATTTTTTAGATGCTCTTTCAAATGTATATTCTCATTTTGTGATTGAAATCTTCTAAAGATCACTTTACTCTTGTACTCCATAGAAAGGTTGCCATGGTAACAAAATATAAATATTTCGATTACCGAAGGTAAGAGAAAGTTGTGTTCTGTGCTTGTCCCACCCGATTTTTCGTGTCGCCAGGACATATGATACATAAATTTACATGTATTGCTTTATTGACCAATTCTGGGACTTTAACAATTAAAATAAGGTCAAACCGAAGTGCTGCTAGACACACCAGATTTTTGTCATTTAATTAGAAGAACAAAAAAAAGATACCTTCCAAATTCAATTGTCTTTATCTTTTTATTATTTCGAATAAAATTTCATCCCCCCCCCCCTCTCTACTCAATTCAACGATTATAAAGTAAAAAAAGAAGAAAAAGTTCATTCTCTTAAGAGTAAAAAAAAAAGAAACTTCCTTTTTTTTATTGATATTACTAATAATAATAGAAAACAAAGAAAAAGAATAATTACAAAGACAACAACAGCAGCGTAGTAACGGAAAATGTATGCGTTATCATTTTAGGAAGAGAAATATCGAAAAATATGAGTATGAAAATTGCACAGTAGTGTGGGGGTGGGGGAGAAACAAAAGAGAGCCTCCCTTTCTGGGCTGTTCTTTGGCCTGGAAACGAGAAGAAATAAAAAAAGAAAGAAATGGATGTCTTTCAGGCCCCTGTCAAAGTGTTATTCAGAATGACACGTGGATGACGTCTATATTATAAGACACTCAAAAAGATATGGCGAAATTTGATGGAACCTTTAAATTTATGAGTACAAGTGGAAAGGGGGGTGAAGGTGTCTGGGTAAAAAGAGAGAGAATAATGAAAAAATGAGTAATTAAAAAAAATGTATATGACGATAGGAAGGAATAAATAAAGTTTTTTTTTTTTTTTTTGTTCTGTAAAGCTATTAAAAAAATTAAATTAGAGAATCTCTGATTCCTTTAAGTTCAAAGAGGATATTCTAGAGCAGTGGTTCCCAACCGGTGTGACCCGCACACCCAAGGGTGCCGGAGAATGCCTAAAGGGTGCTGCGAGATATTTAGATAAAAAAATAAATAAAAATAAAGAGGCGAAAAAATCAAGCTTTGCTAAAAAAAATAGGTCAAATGATTAAAAATGGAAGTGGCAAAATTTTCAGTAGATCGGAAAAAATTCACGAAAGGGAAAAAAAAATTTGCCCCAGGATGGGAAAAAATTTCGTTTTGATAGGGAAAAAAAAAAAAAATAAAAGGGTGCCGCTAGTGTGTAATATTATTCCCAACGCACCTTTGGGGTGCCGTGGACTTCACAAAGTTGGGAAACACTGTTCTAGAGAGTAGTGGAAAATAATTCCTTTAATTTTTTGAGTTATTAAATGTTGAAGTTACGATTTCTCCTATACACTATTAAAAAAAAAAAAAATATGATTTTTCAATCGTTTTTCATATACTGTCGTGCTTGAATTTTAATTTACATAGTAAAAAATATGGTGTGACTGGTCGCACTGCTCACTACTTTCTCTTACCTTCGAATCCCAGAGCAGCAGGATAAATATTTGGATACCAAAATTACGTATCTAATAGTGAAATTATCGTCTGTTTGATCAAATTCTCCTTACAATTTTGAAATTATAGTAAATTTTACACTCTAAAGGTCGATTCACATACATCAGTCACGTCAGGTCAGTTCCGATTAATATTAGTTAATTTAATGAAATTTAAGTGACATTGTCTATACTAAACCGGCCCAATCACGTTCAGAATTGTTAGTTACCTTACCGTCAAAAAATAATTTCTTCTCAAAGGTATTTTTTTGTTTTGATTGACGAGTTTTATCATTGTTTTGAAAAAAAAAAAAACCAAACGTGTGGGGTCGTAGTTCCCCGCGCCTTTTCTTCAACTCAGATTACAATTTAATATGAATATTATTTAAATATACGGAAGCGAGAGCTGCGCCCGCTGGAACCTCTTGCTTGTCTTCGGCTTCCGCCTACGGTAGATAGAAGGAAATAAAGAGAAGGAGAAGGTGGGCGTGGCCTCGCCAAGACTTCGGCTAATCTCGTCTTCCTCCGCCGTCGCTGGGGGGGGGCTGGGAACGCATTTTTCTTAGGAACGCGTTTTTGTTACATTACATTTTCTCCCAATTCACCCGCGTTAAAGAACTTCGTTCCAAAAACAAAAACAAATAGTTAGAGAGATCGGGGGATGGAACTCGGATTGGATAAAGAGGGACCGACAGACAGACCGACACTCCGCCATTATATACAGTATATAGATCTTTTTTAAGGAATAAGTGAGAGGTATTTTTTATTAAGCCAGATATGTATTTTATTACCTGAAATGTGTTGAGTGAAAAATTACGGCACTTGTTTAAGAAAAGCGAGCGTCCGCATAGGGCGGGCTTGAGCCAGCTGAAAAGCGAAGCCTCCTGGCTAGCTAGATTGAGGAAGGTGTTGTACCTTTGACCACCAGCCATGTGGGGAAATGTAGAAGTTGAATAGGGATGTTATAGGTACTGTACTAGTTTACAGACCTGCCACCAAAGAAATACACTGTACTACTTTTGAGAATAAAAGATGATTTATTTAGAAGAGAAATAACTTTATCTAATTTCGCTTCTAAAAAGTAAGTATTTTATACGTTTGTTTTTGTGTTGTGAGCTTTGAATGTTACCTGTTTGAAAGGTGAAACTCACAGGTTGTTATTTACTATTTAACGTATAACTTCTCTTAAAATTTTGAAGCTGCCATTATAAACCCCCTCTTTCATAATTTGTCACAAAATGACAGAATGTACTGGTGTTGTACCTTTGACCAGTTCAAAGGTACAACATCATATAAGTACAGCAATTATAAATGTTTAGAATTGAATTATGTTATGTTTTATATACATTAGGCACTTGTTTTTTACTCAAAACGTGTATATCCATCAAAATCTCGATATAGAATTTTTAACATGAAACCAATACTTTGTCTCTATATATATTAATATATATGTAAGAGAAAGTAAAAATAATAAATATAATAAATACACACATTCATATAAAACTTATATTTGTTTTAGCCTGAATTCATATGCTAATCAAAGGTACAACACCAGTGTTGTACCTTTGACCACTGTGTAATAAAAAATTTTCTTTATTAAAAAAAGGTTTAAAACTTTTTTAAGAAAAGTTAAAAAAATATGGATTGTATAGATAATAAGGTAAAGTTATGTTTCTGATCAATCTTGGTGTTACATAAGCTTTTGTTTGTCTTCAAAAAATTTCATATTAAGTGAAAACTGGTCAAAGGTACAACACCTTCCACTACTTGTTTAATTTCTCTAAAATCCGATTTTTTTTTTTATTATTTCTAAAAAAAAAAGATAGGGTGTTGGAACAAGGAGGGATATATATATATTTTTTTTGCAGCCATCATCCCATGGGAAGAGGAGGAAGGAATAAGTAGGTGTGAGAAATAGCAACTAGTTTGTGAATTCCTTTCACGTTACGCCAATCAGCTTTATAAGCGGATCTCAAAGAGAGTGAGGAGAGAGAAACGTGAGCTTACTTTTTTTGTTGTTGTTATTGGTTCCTTCATTTCCTTACAATGTTGTTTTTTTTTTTTCTCCATCGATTGAGATGCAAGACATACACCTCTCGTCCTCATACGATCAGCTCTAATTATTTTTTCTTCTCTTGTTAAATGAACAAAAATTAACCATTTCGAATGGCTGCTGCCGTTACAATTAGGAAATAACAAATGAAAAAAATAGTCTTTTTACTTATAACAAACGAAACTTATATATTAACTGTTATATAAAGGAATTTCCACAACAACAAAAAACAAAAACATGGTAAAGGAACTGGGAATTGATAATTCAAAAATATAAACATGGTGGAGAAGCTGGGAAGTGATAATTCAAAAATAAAAACATGGTGGAGAAGCTGGGAAGCGACAATTAAAAAAATAAAAACATGGTGGAGGAGCTGGGAATTGATAATACAAAAACAAAAACATAGTTGTACAACGTTTCAAATGCTTATTCTGCAGCCGTTATCAAGTACTGTGCATTTGCTCCAACTCAAGTGAACTAACTGTCATGTCCGTTACTTGCCTTTTTATATACAGCGACGTCAGCGCCATCTGTAGGCATTCCTGTGAAGTTGGATTCAAATTTTTCCCGACATTTTTACTCATTTCCATGAAGTCAGTCACAATTCATGGAAATGAGTAAAAATGTCGGGAAAAATTTGAATCCAACTTCACAGGAATGCCTACAGATGGCGCTGACGTCGCTGTATATAAAAAGGCAAGTAACGGACATGACAGTTAGTTCACTTGAGTTGGAGCAAATGCACAGTACTTGATAACGGCTGCAGAATAAGCATTTGAAACGTTTTTAATAAATATTTAATACAAAAATGTGGTCTATAATTAAAAATTCTCCTAATAATAAAACCTGAAGATGATACAATATAGAATCAAAACGTCGCTGGTGTTTTCATTAGATAAAAAAAAAAGCTCCATTTTATTCTTGTTTGCAATTTCGTAGTCTATTTTATTGATTTTTTTTAATTTTTTTTTTTTTTTTTTTTTTTTTTTTTTTTGGTAAGTGGTTAAAAGCCAGTCTCTGTAAGCTCATTAAAACCGGGCAGCGCAGATAGTAAATAAATATTAATATTTTTTAAAAGATCCATAGATATTAAAAAAAATAAGTGATCAATCATGTTCATCATTCGTTCAAAGTTGTTATATTAATAGCCTCAAGTCCCACATAGAAGAGAGAGAGAGAGAGAGAGAGCTAAGTGGTTTGGGGATAAAATATTCCCAGAGCATATTCCGCTGGGGGCATACGACTAAAAGGGGATGCTCCAGGCCCTGTGTGGAGAAAGTTTCCAAGTGACGAGGGGGACATTTTAAATCACTTTTTGAACTCACACACAGAGAGATAGGAGTTCAAAAAACCCAGCAAGCATGTTAAGGCTCTCTCTCTCTTCCAGGAAAATTCATTTCATATTTCGTTCATATTTGGGGGGGGAGGGGAAGGGAAAGTTTAAAGAATTATTTCCGCCTCGATGGTAAATATAAATAAATTAAATTATTGAAAAAAGAAAGGAGAGAAAAAAAAGAACGATAAAACGTCATTATAAAAGATAAAAAAAAAAAATGAAAGCATTTTTTTTTTTGTTTTAAAATTTAAATACACATTAGAGAAACAAAAAAAAATTTATATTCATCTAATAATATTTAGAATAGATTCAGATCAATAATTTGAAATTTTATATTACATAGAAGAATTTATGAAAATAAATCCCCATATGGGAGGCTCAAAAAATTTATGAAAATTTTACCCATTGAAAAGTATTTGGTTCTATTGAAAAATTAAATTAAATTAATTATAATAAATAAATCTCTTAAATTAAAAATAATACAAATTGTTATATATGTTATGGATCCTCACCCACACACAAAAAAAAAAAAAAAATAATAATAATATCAACTTAGAAATATTTTAAATGAATATCTAATTCCATTAGCTATTGACACTTACTTTCTCTCTCTCTCTCCTAATAATAAATAAATATGAATCATAATCTCCCGACTTTCTTATCTAAAGAAGAGTCCTTTTTCAAGTAATTAAAGAAACGATTAATTAATAGATTTGTTTACTAAAAAATGATTCACTAAATTCTCACGCAATTAAAAAACAATTAAAAGCTAGACAGTGTTCAGAAAGACACGTGGCTTTTCTAGTCAAGAATAGATTTGTCCTACATTTAACAAATGCAGGTGTTCGGTGTCATATATCACGACCGGATGCCTAGAAGACTAAAATTCGAAACCCATCTCACAAGAAGTCCCCACGGGTGGTGGGCACTTAATTTAATTTCAATTTTATAAATGTTAATATGAGAGATACTGTATATACTCTCTTAAAACGAATTAGTAGAATTTATACTTATTCAAACAGTAGGTAAGAAAATTACACCAAATTTAGTCATTTTGAGTAGAATCTACTAAGATATTTAGTAAATTTATTGGTTACTTTTAGATTAGTTATTTTTTACTAATTCAAAAAACGTAGTTCATTCAATTCCCGCTGTCTGAGAAGCCAACATGGCCGACCAGCTGTTTGATCGGTTCCTTAATAAAGACATTTTTGGCAATATAAGGCTTTATTTAAGTAATAATAATACAATTCAATAATAATATTGAGAATAACTTGTATTTTTTGTTAAAAATTGTAGGAAATATATGTTAAGTCAAAACAAATAGATTCCAATTTTTTTTAAATTAATAAAATATTATTTTTTAAATAGTCAATTAAGAAATATTTTTACTTAAAATTTAGTAAATATATTTCTTGATATAACGATAATTAGTTTTATTAAGTTTATTTAGAAATAAATTGCTGGGAAGGAATATAGTAACATTCAAGTAAAAAGCATTGTTAACATCAGCGACATACTTATATAGCAAATAACAGAGAAGTAAGTGTAAGTCAAGTTTTAGTGGGTTCGGCTAGAACTCGAGTCAGTAAACACAAGTTAAGGTCCCGGTGTCATCGCACCTTATTTCAGATATCTTAAACATTTCTTTTTTTGGTCATTATTTTTTTAAAAATTCACTTATTCAATTAGTGAATTTTTCATATTAATAATTTTTACTAATTGAAAAAGTGGATATCCACTATTTACGGGTGGTCTACTTTGCACATCTTAAAAAAGTGACTATACACTATGAATTAGTAGTTTTTTACTAATTCGTTTTTAGAGAGTACGGATAGAGAATTGAAATAAAAAAAAATATGTCCTGAACAAGCATCGAACTAGCGACTCCTTGTTTACTAGACTGTTGCGCTTACTCTCTCGGCTACCAGACACTGTTGACATATAAATAAAATTATCCAAACTTATAGTACTCGAAAATATTGATAGTCTTCAAAGTCAATTTTCTTGAGTGTTCTTGAGTAGTGCATCGTACTGCTGTAGGAAATTAATATTTAGATACTAATCTTCAAATCCTATGAGTTTGAAAAAATCGGTGACCCACCACCCGTGGGGACTCCTTGTCAGATTGTATGAGAAATTAATATAAAATTCGCAAAATCTTCAGAAATAATTTTCTCATGGGAAGAAAATTTAAGATGTACAGTCCACTCAAAATCGTAGCCGCAAAACGGCAAAAGGAACTAGATTAAGCCCAGAGAGCAAGCAAGGAACAATATACCTCATGGATGCATACTTTTAACAGCTCTTATAACCAAATCTTATTGTCAACTATATTTTTGTATCATAAAGTGACAAAATTTGTAAACCTCACAATTAAAACTTTAAATAAATTAAATTCAAACAAATCAATATACTTTGGGGAAAGTCTAAATCCTATGCTGGCGGCAACTTATCATAAAGAACATTCCATAAAACATCACGAACAACAAGTTCCACAACAGTAGTGTGGAGCAGCGTTGGAACATCGACCAGAGCACAACATATAATTAAAATTTATTTTTTCTTTCGGATTAGTCCAGGATCCTAGGCCCATTTTTACAAGTTATTTCTATCAAGCTAATTTTCCGTGAGTAGCTTCATCTTGATGAGACGACCAATTTTTCCGACGAACAATTCTTGATTGTGGTAGTTAACAGGAGTAGCAGGGATATAATATCTCAATTTGACGATTCTCAAAAATTTATTATTATTTATGGGCTTTTTCATTAAATCTTAAGAATATTATTTACTTTATTGAAAAAAAAAATATTTGTCCTACAAAATATATGCTTTGATCAGAGTCCTCCACTACGAACATGCACATAGGGTATATCTCCACCGATATATTAGAATTCAAGATGTAAAATTTATAAGTATGGGAAAATATTTATATTTTGATACCATGGCAACCATTTCTCCTATCTTTCCTATGAAGTACAAGAGTAAAGTGGTCTTCAGATGATTTCATTGGCAAAATGAGAACATACATTTTAAAGAGCATCTAAAAAATAATTGATTTGAATTTTAATCAAAATCGTTGGAGTGAATTTTGAGAAAAACGAAAAAAATTAAAAAAGTAGATCAGTAAAGTACTAGTACTCTTTGGCCGATTTTGTTCAAAAGCTTATTTTCAAGCCCTAGGGGGGTGTCTAACTTAAATATAAAATTTCAACATCCTAGCTCAATTCCTTCATGCTTTAAATTAAACACAAACAGACCATGTCGCGAAAACCACTTTTTTGGATTCAGGGGACCTCAAAATGTGAAGATCCATCAAAATCTCGACATCGAATTTTTGACATGAATCCAATACTTTCTCTCTATATATATTAACCTATATAGAGGTAAGAGAAAGCAAAATGAGAAAATTATATATATATATAAAAATTATATATTCTAAACTTTTCAACATGTTGTAACGTTTATTTTTTTTGCTTTTCATTAAATACAATTTCCTCGATGTTCGTTAGATTTGCTCTAATGAACCAATATGCATGCCTTGGAGAACTCTCTCTCACTCTTGACTACAATCATAATTCCCATCCAACATAACACCCCTGGAGTGTGAAGATCAACTTCAAAGATAATCCTCACCTCTTTGATTAACATAATCCTTGGAATTTGCAACATTCCTTTAATTTTTTTTTTTAATTTTTTAATCAGAATGAATTTCTCTACTTGTATCGCATGGCGCCTTATTATTATCAAAGTTTAAATTACAAACCACTTGTGAATTTATGCTAATGACACGGGAGGAGGATTTGATATTGGAGTAGCATTTGCTTTCATGCCTATTAAATAAATCAATGGCAGTCACTACTTAAAAGAGATATTTCTCATATAATCTTCAAAAAAAATCTGGTGTGACGGGTCGCAAAGCACACAACTTTCAACAAAGTTGTGCTCTGTGTTATTATTATAAGGAGAATTTTTAATTATAGACTACATTTTTGTATTAAATATTTATTAAAACTATATAAATACTGTACAACGTTTCGACTGCTTATTCTATAGCCATTATCAAGTAATGTGCACTTGCTCCGACTCAAGTCGACTAACTGTCATGTCCGTTACGTGCCTTTTTATATACAGCGACGTCAGCGCCATCTGTCGGCATTTCTGTGAAGTTAGATTCAATTTTTCCCGCTATTTTAAATCATTTCCATGAAATTAGTCACAGTTATCAAACTTCACAGGAACAGATGGCGCTGGCATATAATAAAAATTCCTCTTGATTTCTTCATCTTCATCTGAAGGCTCAGCATATATTTAATCTGTATATAATACCTAAATTAAACTTCAATCTTTAATATATAATTGGCCTACTTTCATGCTTTTTCTGATTTATTAGCCCAATATAAAAAAGAATCTTATTTTGTCAACCAAACAAAATTTTTTTTTATTTTTGAATTTGAATTTGCATTTTTTTGAATAAAACGGGATAATATATTTATCTTTGGCCGGGAATCTTAACGTTTATCATTTTAAATAAAAAAAAAATGCATAGATTTCTATCAAAAAACAACAGATCAAAAATTAATTGATTAAAGGATTCAAATTATTTTTTGTTCTACAAAAGGATCAAAATATAGGCAAAAAATTAAATAAAAAGTATTATTTATTCTTATATGTTTTTTAAACAAAAAAAAAAAAATTAAATATATATATATAAAGGTATTAAGTATCACAAATGGCAAATATATATTCCTGATGGTTTCACAGTCACTTGCATAATCACTACACTTTAAGGATGAATTCAAACATAAATAAAAACACAAAAACACTTCATTTACACAAAGATAAATCAAGATTTTTTTGGCTCATTTACCAAACCTGTAAAATAAAAATAAATTAATCAATATTTAAATAAACAAAATATATAAATGTTTGTTTTTATGATACTAATGATATGGAATAGTTGAAAGTGGCACTAATTAAGAAACATTTGTTAAATAGAATTTCTATCCTATGTTAAATCAAACAGACTTGAAACATGCTATCAAAGCCAGAGCAGCAACTCAGGGAGGGATTTCATGTTAAAATTTGACAGCGCCGATACTAGCGCCACGATCGGCGACTTAATGTCAACTAGAACAATGGATTGGAATTCCTCCCATAAGAGTTTCCATAGCCTGATCGGAACAAGTGCACAGTACTTGATAACGGCTGCAGAATAAACAGTCGAAACGTTGTACATTATTTATATAGTTTTAATAAATATTTAACACAAAAATGTGGTCTATAATTAAAAATTCTCCTAATAATAATATTTCAAACCACAAAAACTTTAATAAACACATTTGTGTTCTGTGCTTGTCACACCAGATTTTTTTAAGGTTCTTATGTTACTAATTTTATATAATTAAATATTTATTATTTCATATACCCGAAAAATAAGGATTACTAATTTTATTTCTATCCATCTTTGTCTTTTAAATGGATAGATTTTCTCATTTAATAAGAGAGAGATAGAGGATTCCATTTTTTTTTTCTCTCTCCCCAAGAGAGAGAGAGAGAGAACGTGCTATGCTTTTAATGATCGGCATTTGGTTTTAAAAAATTGTGAGTTTGTGGTAGGGTAGGGTCATCTATCTGTGTGTGTGTGTGTATGTGTGTGAAGGACGATCGACAAACGCCGATGACTTGGTCTCATTTCCATATTCATACCCTTGGATGACCCCCATCGAATCGATCACTCAATTTGCAATCTTCTAAAATTCAATGCCTCTCTGTGGAACAGACAGACATTGCTTTTACATTATATATTTTTTTTTATTTTTTGATCAATATGACCACCGAGAGAGAAAGAAGAAAGAAAAAAAATCTGGTGTGACTGTCGCACAGCACACAACTTTCTCTTACCTTCGGTAATCGAAAGTTGTGTTCTGTGCTTGTCACACCAGATTTTTTGTGTCGACATATATTTAGTTTCCGCCAATATATTAGAATTAAAGATGTCAAATTTATAAACATGGGAAAATATTTATATTTTGTAACCATGGCAACAATTTCTCCTATCTTTCCTATGAAGCACAGGAGTAAAGTGTGCTTCAAACAATTTTGAGAGCAAAACGAGAATAGACATTTGAAAGAGCATCTAAAAAATAATTGATTTTTGAATTTTAATCAAAATCGTTAGAGCGAATTTTGAGAAAATCGAAAAAAACTGAAAAAGTACATCAGTAAAGTACTAGTACTCTTTGACCGATTTTGTTCAAAAGCTTATTTTTCCGGTCCCGGGGGGTGTTTAACTTAAATATAAAATTTCAACCTCGTAGCTCAATTCCTTCATGCTTAAAATTGAACACACACACACACACACACACACACACACACACACACACACACATAGAGAGAGAGAGAGACACACACACACACACACACAGACAGACCATGTCGCGAAAATCACTTTTTTGGATTCAGGGGACCTCAAAACGTAAAGATCCATCAAAATCTCGACATCGAATTTTTGACATGAATCCAATACTTTCTCTCTCTATATATATTACATATATACATAGGTAAGAGAAAGTAAAAAGAGATCTTAAAAATATTCAATCAATTTTTCTTTTTAATTATTTTATAATGAAACAACCAACCAATCATTTATTAAGGTGCGCGTCTCGAAAAGCCGTTAGGACGATTGACTACCGAGTTACTCTAGGCGGCAAGAGATGGTGTTTGTTTTTCCCATAGGAATACAAGGGATTTATTCCATTTCATTTGAAAGATTCCAGCTAATTAATTAATTATTTTTTAACACAATGATTACTAATTTAATTATCTATAAGATATAGAGCGAATGTTTTTAAAATATCTTTTATTTGATGCGATTAATCTAAAAAAAAAAAATTATTTTTTCGAAAATCAAAAAAAGGGCTTCTATAAGTTGTAGATATTTTAAATAGCTTTAATTTAAAAAAAAATTTGAGGTCGAGAGCTTCAAAATTGTGGCCGCAATCTCTCAAAATTAGCACCCCGAGACGGGCACCTTAATCTTTAATAATGGTGATAATTTTATAAGGGGGGGGGGGCGGGTTTTTAAAGATTTCTTTTAGATTGATCTTCGCGATTGGACCCACAGGTCCATCGAAAGGAGTCCAACCACGAGTTGACGAAGGAAGATCGAAGGGATTAAGAGACACGCTACTGGAAGTTCACCTTAAGACGAAGGGAAGGAAAGATGACGTTCGCCTAAGCATTAGAAGATCGACAACCCAGTGCACAGTCAGTGATCGAGGGCGATCATATAGCAGGATGGCCAAGTTGTTGAACCTTGGGGAGTAAATGCATCGAAATTTATTCTTTCTCACTGTTTGGAAATTTTAAAGTTTTAAATTCACCTCAGGCTTAAAGATTTAAATTTCTTTGAGAAAAGTAGTTTTATAACTGGATAAAAGTTGTTAATGACTAGCTGGATGAAAAAAAATCATCTAGTATTTATTTCATTTATTTAAAATGCCGTTTTCGTTTCGGTCTCGACCGAAAAGTGAGCCTAAAATAAATTCTCGGTCGATTCTGGGTTTTAGTGCCAATTTCATCTATAAATGCCTTTTTCAAGTTCAAATAGCCAATTTCAATTGCTATTCATAGCCTAAATTTGAAATTTTTTTGGAATAATCAAGAAAATATTTTGAAATAATCATTTGTCGCGCCTCTAGTCGGCGACATGATCAAATATAATTTAGATCACGACTAGGACATCCAATAATACGACCCCGTCACCACTAGATAAATGATTAACTAGAAATATATTTTTAATAATTCAAAAAAACGCTAGACTCGCCACCTTCGGGAGCGAAGGTGTTATTACGCATGTTTTTCCCGCTAAGATGGCGTTGTGTGTCATAAAAAGTATGCACAAATATCAAGTAAATCAAAATTTTACCAAGAGATGTCAGCATGGTAGCTAATAATATTTAATGAATTTGGTTGATGTTCATTGATCTTTTAACAATAAATACTTTATAAATGTTATTATATATTATGTATCTTTTATAAAAGCATAAAAATATATAAATATAGGCTAAAAGGAGATCGGCTGTTAGACTAGCCTGCCATCTATTGCAAGAATATTGAACTAATTTGACAGTTGAGTTTTAAATAAATCATCTAAGCTTATTTTAAAAATTTCTTAATTAATATGTGATAAATAATAACAATAAATTCATTTTTAAATTTAAAAAAAAATTAAAGATTATTGGGACAGATTGTTTTTTTTGTATTTGCTTGATAACAAAAAAATTAATTACGATAATTTTTTAATAAATTATTTAAAAAATTATAGCTCGATGTCCCAATAATCTCTTATGAATTAAACGCAATTTTTAAAGATTTGTGATTTCTTTATATCAAGGTCAGTCAAATGAGAACAAAAGAATGATTGTAGATGACATAAGAAGAAGAAAAAAAAGAGAGGCTCTCTCATCCGCCTCTTAATGAATAGAATTGTCTCTCTATCTGTTTGTCATCTTAATCGAGTGTAAATGAGCTGTGAAGATAAAAAAAAAAAAAAAAAAAAACTTTCTATAAAAGAAGAGAGATAGAGAGAGGGAATAGCATCTTGGATTAAATGATTTGAAGTAATTTTTCATTTTTATTCAAGAAATAAAATGAATGATGAATAATGATGATATGATGACCTTTAGAAAGATTAATTAATCCTCATTCTAATTTGTTATTCTTTTTCTTTCTCTTACCAGATGTCTGTCTCATTAGCAAATATAAATTATAATATATCGGCGGAAATTAAATATAGGTCTACACAAAAAATTCAGGTGTGACAAGCACAGAACACAACTTTCAATAACCAAAGGTAAGAGCAGGGGGGATGGGGGGGGAGTCTCCCCCCCAGGTCGGATCGAGTTGGCAAAATCAAGGACTAGTTGACAAAATAAAATTTATTTAACAGACATTTAATTTATATTTTAATTTAAAAAAAAAAAATTAAATTTTCTTTTTTTATATTTTCATCTATTAAAGAAAAATTTTTTTTTTTTTAATTTTCAAAAAAATAAATTTATTTTCTTTTTACTGAATATAAATTTATGCAAACACAGAAAAAAATCATTAGGACTATTTTAAAAGGGAAAAATAAAATATTTGAACAAATAAAAGAAACCTCAGTCGTTCATTTGTTATTGGAAATGGAATAATTTTCTTTATTTACTATAATTGTAAAAAAAAAAGGAATTCCAAGTTTTTGATAGAAATATAAATTTTGCGCCATCAGCAGATATAGAGAAAATAAATTTTAATAAATAATCTCCTCAAAAGCGACTCTTATTTTGAATTTTCTAGATTTTTTTAAGTCGTCGCCTCTTAAAAATATGCAGATATTTGAAATACATAGAAATAGAGGTCGATACTGTAAAGTTTGAGCCCGATCGGAGGCGGCTTAGTGGTGCAAAACACGGCTAAAAGTTTAGAAAAATTGCATTTTTTTCATTTTTTTTCAGGACACTCCTGTATATAATTTTTACCATCCCTGAATGCAAAAAAAGTATGTTCTATAGTTTTTAACTTTCCAAAAGTTAAGCAATGCCAATGGTAAAAGATTCTACTTATTAGGGTTGTCCAATGTTGAAAAAAATTCGATTTTTCTAAAATTTTAGCCCTGTTTTGCACCACTAAATCGCCTCAAATTGGGCTGAAACTTTATATTTCTATGTACAGTGAAACCTCGCTTAACGAGCATAATTCGTTCCAGAATCATACTCGTAAAGCGAAACTGGAATCTCTCATTTGAGAAAAAAAAAAACTTTGCCTTAATTATATTTCTATCCAAAATTTTGTTCAATCCTTTAATTTATTAATATTAAAATAGCAAATTGAAGGGGGAGGGGACTTGACGTTCAAACATGTCATATAGCGACTAGGGGCCTCGGGTTTAGCCTCTAGTAAATTAATATATAGTAGGAAGAAAAAGAATGTGAATTGTATAGTTGGCGAATTGATTAAATTTAGTTGGCATTTTTGGCCTTCTCCCCCCCCCCTGAAAAATCTCTTCGCTCCGCCCCTGGGTAAGAGAAAGTTGTGTTCTATGCGGCCAGTCACACCAGACTTTTTCTATTCTAAACAAAAACCGAAAAGATTAATTTAAGAATACATAAAAGATAAGTAGTAACATTAAGGTTAAAATAAAGAACAATGTCGTAACACAATTGTACTGCATCCCAAAGGATGTCGAAGGGAGAGGGGTGGGGGGAAAGAAAAGTAATTCGCTTGAATGTGTATTTTATTTAAAAAACGGAGAGCTAATCGCCAATGGTGAGTCCGAAGAGAGCCATATCTACTCTCTAGCATATTGCGTTATAGAGAGAGAGGAAAGAAAAAGGAGATGAACGATTTCATTGCCCTTTTATTGTATTTTATCATCCTTCTTTTGCAGGTTATGTAATATCCTTCTGGCTGCTTTAAAAACAAACTGCCACTTTGTTCGTTTATGATAATTTCAGCCAGGAATTGATTTAAAAAGAAGAAAGAGAAGAAGAAAAACGGACATTCATGCAGCATCGTTATATTAGCATAAAACGAATTATTGGGAAAATTGAATTAATAATAAAAATAATCGTGTGTGTTTATTGGTACAAATAAAACAAAAGATAGATAAAAATGACAATTTTCTTGTAATGGTAGTCTGGGGAGATAAATGAAAAACCTGGTGTGTTTGTAGCACAGCACACAACGTCTTACTCAGCTAACAGTGGCTCCCTCCGGGAAGGCGTTCAACAGTCTTTTTTTGTCGATTTTTTTATTTTCATCTCTTGTGTGGCCCCACCAGTTTATAATTAACAAAAAAACAAAAACAAAGAGGAATTAACAGAAGAGAGAGAGAGGGGAAAAAAAAGTTTGTTCATTAGAAAGCAATTACGTCTAGATGTTGTTGTGTTTTATACGACAAATTTTGAATTAATAAAGTGTCCGAGTGTCAATTTAGCTTCTGTCGCATTCGTTTGTTCAATTTGTTTGTTTGTTTGTTTGTTGTTGTTGCTGTTGTATAATGTCGTTATTTTGAAGGGCCAAGTTTCTAGGGCACCCGTAAAATCAAGCAAGCTGTGTGATAAAGGCTGCCAACCGTGCGAAATTGCATTCGATCTCAAAAGTAGTAATAGTAGGCTTTTTTTACTTTTTTTGGTAAAGTATTTTATAAAAGGCGCAAATACAACAACAAAAACACAGATAAGACCTCCACAAAACTTGATCAATAAATTTAATTGAATTAGAAAAGTAAATAAGAGAAAGTAAAAAAATAGAGATAGCCTACTTAAAATATTTAATTTCATCGCTATTGAATTCTCAAAATCAGAGATATACACTGCGCGTCAAAAATAGTGGAACACTTTGTTTCTTCTTAAAAAGATCTGTTCTAATCTATCTTAATGATTTATTAAACATTTAATATGAAATATGTTAGTAAATTTAACACAAATCCATATCATTTTAATAAATAACTAGCCGGGGCACTTCGCCTCCCTGGATCCCCCTCTATCGTAAAATGGAAAAAAAAAATGTAACTGACATCGAGAAAAGACAATTATTTTATGCGACGTTGCCAGGCTGGTCTGACTCTCGATGCTTCCTTATTTTTACTTTCTCTTACCTATGTATATATGTAATATATATATAGAGAGAAAGTATTGGATTCATGTCAAAAATTCGATGTCGAGATTTTGATGGATCTTCACGTTTTGAGGTCCCCTGAATCCAAAAAAGTGGTTTTCGCGACATGGTCTGTCTGTGTGTGGGTGGGTGTGTGGGTGTGTGGGTGTGTGTGTGTTCAATTTTAAGCATGAAGGAATTGAGCTATGAGGTTGAAATTTTATATTTAAGTTAAACACCCCCCGGGACCGGAAAAATAAGCTTTTAATCAAAATCGGCCAAAGTGTACTAGTACTTTACTGATGTACTTTTTCAGTTTTTTTCGATTTTCTCAAAATTTGCTCCAACGATTTTTTTTAAAATTCAAAAATCAATTATTTTTTAGATGCTCTTTAAAATGTATATTCTCATTTTGCGATTGAAATCTTCTGAAGACCACTTTACTCTTGTATTTCATAGGGAAGGATAGGAGAAATGGTTGCCATGGTATCAAAATATAAATATTTTCCCATACTTATAAATTTTACATCTTGAATTCAATTGTACCCTACTGTCGGAAACTAAATACATGTCGACACGAAAAATCTGGTGTGACAAGCACAGTGCACAACTTTCGATTACCGAAGGTAAGAGAAAGTTGTGTGCTGTGCGCCAGTCACACCAGATTTTTAAATATTGGCAACTGTCATTTTGGAGAATTTTTTGACTTTCTTGTTAAAATATCTTTAAAAGCGGTCGGCAGAAACTTTTGATTTTATTTTTAACATATTCCTCGGAAGTGAATTGATAAAATGTAAGTTTTTTGTTTTTGTATCTGATGCAGAGGTGGCTATATAATTCGATATGTGTGCGTTTCGTCGACATTCCCCATAGACTACATGTTAAATTTCAATTTTTTAAAAATTAATTACACGATAACCCTGCGTCAGATCTGCTTCAAAATTTTATTTTATACGTATTTGATAGTGATTAATAATATATTAAAAAATTAGCTTTTAATCTGATAAAGTGCTTTAATGTCCGAACAACCTTAAATGATTTTGATATATTTTTTTCTTTCGATCAATGAATATTGATTTCAAAACTTTGATAAAAAGAAACATAACTGTACTTGTAATTTTTTCTATTTTGTTTTATCAGGGCTGATTTAGAGCATAGGCTCTGTAGTCCTTAGTATTTGTAAATATATTATTGTAATATTTAATTCAAATAAATAAATAAATAAAAAGCATGCGTAACAGCTTCCCTCCTAATCCCCTTTACTAGATGTGAAAATCATAGTCAACCAGTTTATCTGAGGGATAGTTCGTTAATTAGGACTGAAACAAACTGCCTTTAAACATTTATTTATAGTTTTAGAAATGGATACTGTTTTTGTTCCTTTTTGCTTTTTAAGAAGAATTTTCTCATTAAAAGTCATCTATCTTTTTTTTTTTTTTTTTTGGTAAATGGCATCATTCGGGTTTTAATTATTCAGCACTCTCTTCTTCTCCTCTCTTCATTCATAAATAGCTGAGTTTACTATCTTTTAAAATTTCAATTTATTCTAATTCCTAAAGGGTCACTAAAATTATTATTAATCAGCTTTAACTTTGAGTTGAGTGTAGAAGATACTTTGAACTTTCCGAGACATTAACTTTCTATGTCAATATTAGATAACCATCAATTAATTTTAATTATAGAATTTAAGAATATAAAAGCGAGATTCGTTACTTCAGGATTTTACTTTCCCGTCAATATATTGTATGTGGAAAGGATTTAAAATCTAAATCTCCCCCCCCTTCCCAATGTTTATATATCTTTACGTTTCAGGTCATAACGACCCCAGTAGATGAAAAAAAAATTTAATATGCGCACGGTATACATGTGTGTGTGTGTCTGATGTGCTTTATTTTGATTATATCTCTGAAACTATTCATCCGATTAAGATGAAATTTGAAAAATTTCTAGTCTTATGAGGCTCTAAGAAGGTCTTAAAACTAGAAGTGAATCGGACTGTAGGGAGCGGTAAAAATGATGAAGGAGATGAATGATTATTTGTATCCAAATAGGAATGTTTTTTTAATATTAATAAATAAATAAAAAGTTTTTTTTTAATTATTAACATGTTGTTACATATATTTAAAGAAAATTCAAATGATTTCTGTCAAAAATTTAATACAGTATAAGGAAATGTTTATACGAATACTATTCATTGAACACATAAATAAATGTACAATAATATTTAATATTTAATGAATACATAAAAATATAAAAAAATTTTGAAAAATTTTGAAATTTTCCTTATTGTTATGTATTTATTAAATATTAAATATTATTGTACATTTATTTATGTATTCAATTTATAGTAATATATTTCTCGTATATTAAATATTTCTTTATACTGTATTATATTTTTGACAGAAAGCATTTGAATTTTCTTTAAATATATGTAACAACATGTTAAAAATTAAAAGCCAATAATTAAAAAAAAAACTTTTTATTTATTTATTAATATTAAAAAACATTCTTAGAAATCCAAAAAACAAAATAAATACATTTACAAAGAATGAACGCTACCGATCTACCCATCTCGACTTTTGTAAATGTTATTACTACCAACGGCTTAAGACATGATGGCAAAATCTTTAACATTTTTTTTTTTAGACGAACCGTTGAGTAGTGCGTTCTCTCGCTTTAGCAGAATTTGTTTTTCATTAAGTACTACACATAAAATTTTAGTTCAAATCGGTGTTATGAAGGCTATGCACTCCCCTCCTTCAAGTAAAAATGATTGGTAAATTATTATCGTGAATCATGGTTTTCTCAGCTTCCTCTAAACCAAATCTTTTGAAACTCAGCCATAATAATTAGAACGATAGCCTCTAGAGCTGGAGTAAATTCAATGACAATCCGATCAGAAGTTATTCGTAAAAAATTAAAAAGAAAATTGCGTTTCAAATGTCGAGATATTTAATTTAATAAGTCTCTATGACCTATGATGTCGAAAAGATTCATCAAATGTCAAATATAGTTTGATCATAATACCTCCTCTCTTTCTTTCTCTTTCTATCTCGTATGCATCGATCAATAAAAGAAAAAAAACTTTTTTTGTCATTTTATAAATCAACCAAAATTTGAAAGTGCAATTTTCAAACCGATTACAATATTTCGCCTATAAACGTAAAAGACGGAAAAGAGTAATAAATAACGAAACGGGAGAGAAAAAAAAGAAAAGAGAGAATGTAGAATCTTTTAACAAGGATTGAACAATATATATATGTTACCAGTGAAAAGTGTAAATTTATTGTTTTTAATGCCAAGTAAACTTGGAAGAGTGAAAAAAAGAATAATAATTCATTGTTAGCGATGAAAATTTAACTTATGTAACGTATCTATTTATTACTATGCAAAGAAACAAAAAGAAACATTGTGTGGTTTTATGAAAACACGATGCAAGTGAAACTTTTTTCGGATCGTAGGCGTTTAACTGAAAATTTTCAGAAAATTATTCAAATAAGGGTATTAAAATCGCGTTTTTAATCTTAACTTAATAATTGGAAAATGGGAAATCAATAGACGCATGCTAAAAACTGAGAACAATATTTATTTAGTAAATGAAGATTTGAATCATTTTAAATTATTTTAAAAATTATATTTTATCAATTTAAAAACTGAAAAATTAAATCTCACAATTATTTTTTTATAATTTGTTAAATATATTAAATTTCAACTTTCTTATTTTTGTCGTCACGGCTTGTGACGTCATAACTTGTAGCGTCACGGCCTTTGACGCCACATGCTGATAGAGAAACGAAAAAATGTGTGTCGATCAAAATAAAGTTTCACTTCAAAAAATCTTGGTGTGAGTGGTCGCACAAAAGTTGTGTTCTGTGATTGTCACGCCATCTATTTAGTTTCCTTAAGTTAAAAAAAAAACAGTACATGTTCCGCCATTGCATCAGGGATATTATTAGGTAAAAACAAAAGTTAGTCACACGTCATTCCCTCTTTTGTATGTATGTGTCTGTTAAAACAAACAGAAAGAAAACAACAACAAAAAAAGGCCTGAAAACAAATAAATAGGAAGGATTTGCTGTTGCTGTTGGCATTGTAATTACCCAAATTCCTCTCTCTCTACATGTTGACTTGTTGCATAATTGAAAAAACCCACTAGAATATTTAATTCTCTGTTGATATTTAAAATCTTCTTTTCTCTTTTTAAACAATAATTTGTATTTAAAAAAAATCTGGTGTGACTGGCGCACAGCACACAACTTTCTCTTACCTTCGGTAATCGAAAGTTGTGTACTGTGCTTGTCACACCAGATTTTTCGTGTCGAAATATATTTAGTTCCCGACAGTACGGTACATTTGAATTCAGATGTAAAATTTATAAGTATGGGAAAATATTTATATTTTGTTACCATGGCAACCATTTCTCCTATCTTTCCTATGAAACACAAGAGTAAAGTGGTCTTCAGAAGATTTCAATGGCAAAATGAGAATATACATTTTAAAGAGCATCTAAAAAATAATTGATTTTTGAATTTAAAAAAAAATCGTTGGAGCAAATTTTGAGAAAATCGAAAAAAACTGAAAAAGTACATCAGTAAAGTACTAGTACTTTTTAGTCGATTTTGATTAAAAGCTTATTTTTCCGGTCCCGGGGGTGTTTAACTTAAATATAAAATTTCAACCTCGTAGCTCAATTCCTTCATCCTTAAAATTGAACACACACCCACACACCCACCCACAGACAGACCATGTCGCGAAAACCACTTTTTACTTTCTCTTACCTCTATATATATGTTAATATATAGAGAGAGAAAGTATTGTATTCATGTCAAAAATTCGATGTCGAGATTTTGATGGATATACACGTTTTGAGCTCCCCTGAATCCAAAAAAGTGGTTTTCGCGACATGGTCTGTCTGTGGGTGTGTGGGTGTGTGGGTGTGTGTTCAATTTTAAGCATGAAGGATTTGAGCTATCAGGCTGAAATTTTATATTTAAGTTAAACACCCCCCGGGACCGGAAAAATAAGCTTTTAATCAAAATCGGCCAAAGAGTACTAGTACTTTACTGATTCACTTTTTCAGTTTTTTTCGATTTTCTCAAAATTTGCTCCAACGATTTTTTTTTAAAATTCATATATCAACTATTTTTTAGTTGCTCTTTAAAATGTATATTCTCATTTTGTGATTGAAATCTTCTGAAGACCACTTTACTCTTGTACTCCATAGAAAAGATAGGAGAAATGGTTGCCATGGTATCAAAATATAAACATTTTGCCATACTTATAAATTTTACATCTTGAATTCAATTGTACCCTACTGCCGGAAACTAAATACATGTCGACACAAAAAATCTGGTGTGACAAGCACAGTACACAACTTTCGATTACCGAAGGTAAGAGAAAGTTGTGTGCTGTGCGCCAGTCACACCAGATTTTACTTTCTCGTACCCTATATATGAAATATATAGAGAGAGAAGTATTGCGATCATGTCAAAAATTCGATGTCCAGATTTTGATGGATATACATGTTTTGAGGTCCCCTGAGTACAAAAAAGTGGGTCCCGCAAATTGGTCTGTGTGTGTGTGTGTATGTATGTGTGTCTGTGTGTGTGGACAGATTTTTTAGCATGAAGGAGTTGAGCTACCGGATTGAAATTTTATATTTAACTTAGGTACCTTTGAAGAATCTCAAAATAAGCTTTTGAACAAAATCGGCCAAAAAGTACTAGTACTTTACTGATGTACTTTTTCAGTTTTTTTCGATTTTCTCAAAATTCCCTCCAAGGATTTTTTTTTAAATTCATAAATGAACTATTTTTTAGATGCTCTTTAAAATGTATATTCTCATTTTGCCGTTGAAATCTTCTGAAGACCACTTTACTCTTGTTCTTCATAGGAAAGATAGAAATGGTTGCCATGGTAACGGAATTTAAATCTTTTTCTTTTTATTAGATTAAAAATCAATTAGCCCTCGGGGCATGGCGTAGAGGTTAGCGTGCTAACCTCATATACCAAGGGTCGCGGGTTCGGACCCCAGGCAGTCCGATGATTTTATTTAAGCCAATTGGATACCAAATGGCTTAAATAAGAATGCCTGGACCCCATATATGTATATTTATTAATAACGGATATCGTAAAAAGTCTTATATGGCCTCAGTTGCCGAAAAGACTGTATGAATGTGTGTGTGAGTGTGAGTGTGAATGAGAAAAAAGTGTGAATGTTTTTAAAAAAAAAAAAAAAAAAAAAAAAATCAATTATTATTTAAATTCCCATTTATTTTTATTTTATTTGTGTCTTTAATTGTTTCAAAGAAAACATATATGTCTCTCTCTCACTTGCAAACATTATCGTCTCTCTCTACTCTTTTTAAATTCCCTTTCCACCTTATCTTCGCATAGGAACAATGTTAATTTCCTATAGGGATTTGTATGTTAATTTCGATTCAAAACAAAAGGGGTCCCCTTTGGAACTTTTTAGGCATTTAAAATTTTTTTTTCCAATTCTTATGAAATTTTGTATTTATTTACGATTCTATATTGTGTATAAAATGTCCAAATATGAGATTAAAATTTTGAAAAATAACCATAGTTTATTTGAAGCAGTCAACATTTAAAATGCAAGTTTGAAACTAAGGTGCTATCGGAAACTAAATATATCTCGACACAAAAAATCTGGTGTGACCAGCACAGTGCGCAACTTTCTCTTACCGAAGGGTAAGAGAAAGTTGTGTGCTGTGCGCCAGTCACACCAGATTTTTGGATTCAGGGACCTCAAAACGTGAAGATCCATCAAAATCTCGACATCGAATTTTTGACATGAATCCAATACTTTCTCTATATAGAGTAAGGTGGGGCAAAAGTCCGCAGTTTTTCTTTGGGAATTTTTTTTTTGACCTTCCTATGAAAGATAAAATAAAAATAGGAACATCCCCTGAAAGCCTGGTTAATTGGCTATCTTACATAATTTTTTTGGTTTCCAATTCGGTAGCACAAGAGTAGGAGAAGTATTTAAACAAAAATTTTCATTTGCGGACTTTTGCCCCACCGAGGGGGGTAAAAGTCCGCACTAACGGGCAAAAGTCCTTAGGTGCAAACAATTGCCCCTGCAGCGAACAACCTCTCGAACCAGGGTATAAAAAAGACTTAATAAGAAATACATTAGGTATAGGTATGTTTTATGTATTTATTTTATTTATTAGAAATACAGAATAGGCCTAATAACAATTAGTCCCCAGTAAGATTGAAGTTCATAATCTGCATAAACATTTCGGGTCGTGGTCGTTTCCCTAGGCTCATTAATCCGATAAAATACTTGATAGGGGTATTAGAAACCCAGAAAATACTAGGTAGGGGTATTAGAAACTCGAATACCATTGGGTGACATTTGTTCCATTGGAGATCCATTGGGCCTTTTGCCCCGTCGAGGCCGCGGACTTTTGCCCCATTTAGCTATTTTCATCGAAGTGTTACAAAAAATTTTTATTGTTAACTGGAGAGAAGAAAAAGGTTTTAAAATATTTATTTAGGGTTATCAGCTTGTAATCAAAGACATTAGATAGTTAGAAAAGTGCATGCTGGTACATGTTGCAACCATGATAATTTCCATAAATATTAGATGGAAGGTGACAAAAACATAAATTTGCTCATTGTTAAGAATCGGCTTCAAACACGTTATTGAATTTCGAATCATCATCTGTTCTTGTTGTTACCAACCTAACAAAGTTGTTTAGAACAACGCCAAGTCTAGCGGGGATTTTAAAATGAGGATTCGGACTTTTGCCCCGTGCGGACTTTTGCCCCACCTTACTCTCCATATATTACATATATACATAGGTAAGAGAAAGTAAAAATAAAATAAAATTATTTTCAATACCCTAGTACAACAAACGATGATGATGAATTTATTCAAGTTTAAGGGGTATAGTGGTAGAGATAGCCTCTAAAAAAATGAATTTATTGCTATTATTAATCACATGTTAATTAAGAAAATTTTAAAATAAGATTGGTTGATATATTTAAAAATTATGTGTCAAATAGTTCAGCATTCTTGCAAGAGATGGCAGGCTAGTCTAACAGCCGATCCCCTATTAGCCTATATTTTTATGATTTTATAAAAGATACATAATATATAATAACATTTATAAATTATTTAAAAAGATCAATGAAAATCAACCAAATGCATAGCTACCATTCTGACATCTCTTGGCAAATTTTCGTAATAGGTGTTTTTTTTTTTTTTTTTTTTTTTTTTTGCTTAATTTTGAAGACACACAACGCCCTCTTCTCGGGAAAAACATGCATAACATTTGCCTCCTGAACCACCTTAAAGAAAATCTATTTAAATATATATATTCCGTCTGTCTGTCACACTCCGAATTTCGGTTAAAATTTCAAAATGAAGGATAAATACTCGAGTTCTCAAATTTCCAAATGGGGTGGATCAAAAAATTCAGAATTTTCCCATTAATATTATAATTCACTAGTTTCTATCCAGCGGCGGCATAGGGCGTGAGCGGTGGCACACGCGCGGTTTTCTGGAGGCGCTGAAAAGCGAAAAACTTCCTCGAATACTAAAAAAAAAAAAGTTCGAATGAGATTAAGCAAGATGGAGGCCCTTAGGCATTCGAAATCTCGGGGCTCTGTCAGCTAATAATTTTACCAATATGATTTTAATAGATGTTTTAGAGCCCCCCCCCCTGAAATGTTCAAAATGTCTCCACGGGGCTAGTGGAAAATGGAAATTTATATACCGGTACAATTTAAAAAATTTTCATAAAGTATTTTCCATTGAAACATATAATTTTAAAATATGTTTATAAAGGGGGGGAATCTTTAAAAAATGAGTCCCCCCTCCCCCCTAAAAATATTAATATTCCCACTTTTACCAGAGGCAATCGACTACGGGATTCATTTCAATTGAATTGGCTAACTAAGCAATTTAAATAAATAGCGACGGGGTCTAAATGGCCTCATATGCCGAAGAGTTAAAAAAATTAATTTAGTTGGGCCGCTAAGAAGCATGAGTGATCGCCTAATGGGTAATCCGCCACTGGAGATTCGAATACTAAAAAAACCAGGTGTGACTAGTGCACAGCACACAACTTTTGGAGTTTAGACTCGCGAAACGTCGGCTATATAATGGAAATAAATCTAGTCCGAATATTCCTCTAACACGAGCGTTATAGATTTTGTTATGGGTCCTCACCCACACATAAAAAAATAACAATAATATTAATAACTTTAACGTATTTTATTAATAATTAAACATATAAATATCTAATTACGTAGATCATTGATCACTCGCTATCTCTCTCTCGTAATAAAAACATTATGAATCATAATCTCTAGACTTTCTTATCTGAAAAAGAGTCTTTTTACAGATTAAATAATAGTTTTGTTTACTAGAAAATGATTCACTATGTTCCCACGCAATTCAAGAACAATTAAAAACCAGACGCCTTCCAGACATACACGTGTCTCTTCAAGATTTAACCCTAGAACGCAATACCAGGGCCTTTCAGGCCCGGTCACTCCGTTTTTTCTCAATATCTCTCAGAAAAAGCTTCTTATAGATTTCAAGTTTTTAGTATTCCTCCATTTATTCATAATAAAGGTATTTTTAAAGGGTTTTTCAAAAAAAAAATTTTTTCTATGCCTTATTTTTTCTTCGAACCACTTTACAAACACAAAGTCACAAGGAGGGCCTCCCAGGCCCTTGGGGTTTCTGGGTATTTAAACCACTTTGAATGACAACCTATTATGTATTATGTATTCAAATATTTAAAATTGCCATGTTCTTTTTTAAATAATAAAATAAATATTGTCAAATTTTTTATAAATTTTGAAAAAATCAAGAAAACTGTCAGTTTCATGTTGACTTTCGGATCTCAAAGCTTCTCTATATTTTTGAGATTATATCTTCTGATAACATTCAAGTATGCTTTTACTTTCTCTCACCAATATATGTAATTATATAGAAAGTATAGGATATATGTCAAAAATTCAATGTCGTGATATACACGTTTTTAGGTCCCCTGAGTCCAAAAAAGTTGTTTTTGCAACTTGACCTGTCTGTGAACAAAATATCTAAAGAATGAAAAGAGCTAGGAGATTTAAATGTTATCGAAGATAAAGACAGTATTTTTTAAAAAATAAATAAATAAAATAAAATACAGTATAGAGGATCATTAGTGAAGAAAATAATGAAAATTCAAGCAATGAAGATATTGATCAAAAAAAAAATATTTATATTCTTTACGAAAATTTACACCTGACTCATAATTCCTGTTTCAATACTCGAATACTCGATGTTTTATTGGAAAAGATAGTTTAGAAAAGATAAAAAATGTATGTTGGAGATTTGAAGACTCCTTACCTTTTCTGCCGATATAGTGGAAGCCTGCACTTTGACCGCTGCGCTGCGCCTTGGCGAAATGCTTCCGAGTCGATGGTAGATTAGGAACTTACTAACTAATATATAAATTTGCCTTTTCGGCGATTTGATAAAAAAGGTGGAGCCTTCAGTTTTTTGGAAGGGACACCAGGTGGCGGGCAATGCTCTATTATATTTCGAACATACACCCCCCGCTGAACGGTTGGTTCAGGATTTAATTAAAAGGAGAGATAAAATGATATAGATGAGATGTGGATAGTAAAGATGGGGAATGAATAGATGAAGAATGAGGATTTTTTTTTTGTTTTGTTTAAGAGGAATTATTAGATGGTAGAGGGGATAATTTCACCACAGGCCGTCTAATAACACCGGTAGCTGTTTTAAGTTCGACAGCTCGAACTATATTATCTGAACCGGGGAAAAGTTTGATGACACGGCCCAGACGGTATTTTCCGATAGATGAGGGGGCGTCACGAATTAAAACTAGATCGCCGATGTTTAGGTTTGGGACAGATTTTGTCCATTTGGATCTTTCTTGTAGCGTATGTAAATAGGTATGATGCCATCGTGTCCAAAACGTTTGAGTAATTCTTTGTAAAAGTTGCCAACGATTTAGATGGCTCATTTTTACTTCTGAAAGATCTTGCTCAGGTAATGATAATAGAGGGGCACCAATTATAAAATGTCCTGGTGTTAGGACGTCGACGTCGTCGGGGTCGTCGGTGAGAGGGGTGAGTGGACGGCTATTTAAAATAGATTCACATTTTGCGAAAATAGTAGTCCATTCTTCGAAGGTAAGATTTTGATTGCCTACCGCACGACGGATGAGATGTTTGGCCGATTTGACACTGGCTTCTATGAGACCATTCCAATGAGGGGCGCTTGGAACGGAGAAATGAAAATTTATCTGATTTTCAGCGAGATAATTATTTAATTTAGTTTCCTCTTTATTCATTTCTTTGAGGGATCGTTGGATGTTAGATAGAATACGCTCCGCTCCGATAAAATTACGTCCACAATCGGTGTAAATATCAGTGCATAAACCTCGTCGGCTTACAAAACGAGTAAGTGCTGCTAAAAAAGCGTCGGAACTCAGATCTGATACTGGTTCAAGATGAGTTGCTTTAACTGCCAAACAAGTGAAAATGCACAAATACACTTTGAATTGTTTAGCTCCACGACCACGATGAGATATAAGGCCAAATGGACCGCCAAAATCACATGCTACCTTTAGGAAACAACGACCTTGGTTGACACGAGATAAGGGTAGTTGTCCCATAAGCGGAGTAATGGTGGTCTTTTTAAATTTGAAACAGGTTTGACATTTGGTTAAAATAGACCTTATTAGTTGTCGAGCGCTGATGATCCAATATTCACGAGCGATGAGAGATTGTAGAGTACGAGCTCCAACATGAAGATAAGATAGATGAAAATGTGATATGATCAACTTACTTAGCGGGCTTTCTTTAGGTAGAATAATGGGAAACTTAGATTTGTCGGGCAGAGTGGAGTGATAAAGACGACCACCCACTCTTAAAAGATTTTGTGAGTCCATAAATGGATTAAGTTTGCGCAAAGATTTATTTTTTATTTGTATTTTGGATGAGTTGATTTCGATATCAAAACATCGAGCTTGCTCAAGACGTATCAAACACCATAAAGCTTCTCGGCGTTCTTGCATAGAGATGGCACCAGTTAAATTAGATTGATTGGTGACTGAATTTAATTTAGATTTAAAATTATTGATTTTTCTTCTAAATAGAGCGGTGACTCGAAGACAAACATTGAGGTTGGAAAAATGAGATAAAATTTTATTAGGTGGCGATATTTTGAATTGAGTGGCCACGATATATGAAGGCATTTTGATTTCCGGGATTTCGGTTACCTCAAGAGAAGGAGATGAAGGCCAACATTCAACTGGATCCAGTAACCAATGAGGACCGTTCCAATAAAGATGGCATTTTAAAAGATTTTTAGGAAGAAGACCGCGGCTGATGACGTCACTGGCATTGTCCGAGGACGATACATGTCTCCAATGAACGTCGGGTAATAGATGATTTATTTTCTCAACCCTACAGGCCACGTAAGGTTTTAAAAGATGTGGTTCATATTTTAACCAAGATAAGACGATAGATGAATCTACAAAAGCAAATGAAGAGGAGATATTTAAAATTGATTGATAAATTTTATAGATATGATGTTGTAGATTTGCCAACAATAATGCTGCAGCCAACTCCAAGCGAGGTATGGTAAGCGATTTTAAAGGAGCGACCTTGGCTTTAGCGGCGATTAATTTCACGACGGGTTGCCCTTCTTGATTTTTGTATTTTAGATAAACAACCGCGCCATAGGCTTTAGTACTGGCGTCAGCAAAGCCTATTAACTGACAATTGCCCCTTTCTTGATGTAAAGTTGGACGATGAATTTTTAAATTTTTTAAAAGAGATAATTGATGTGCGAGATTTTCCCACTCTTTTTTTAGATAAGAGGGAATGTCTTCGTCCCATGAGATGTTGATCCGCCATAGCTCTTGAATGAGCATTTTAGCTAAGATTGTTACAGGTGAGAGATAACCGACAGGGTCATAGATTTTTGCGATAGTGGACAAGATAGCCCGTTTGGTGAAGATAAGATTTATAGGCTCAATGTCATATGTAAAATAATCTTCTTTTGGTATCCATTTTAAGCCTAAAATATTAATGCCGTTTGAATCCCGATCCAATAATACAGCGTCTTGGCAATCTTTGGGATCAATTTTATTGATAATTTTTTTATTATTACTACACCATTTCTTTAGTTCAAATTGGCCTAGCTTTAATAAAGAAATTAATTCTTCTTGTAACTGGCACGCTTCTTGTTCAGAAAACGCCCCAGTGGCGAAATCATCGATGTAAAGATTGTTGAAGATTGCATTTTTGGCTAGCGGATATTTGTCCCCTTCCAAATGAACAAGTTCTTGTAAACATCTGATTGCCAAAAAAGGAGATGAAGTTTGGCCAAAAATAACCGTATTTAATTGATATTCTTTGATTTGGGCATCTTTTTCAGGTTTCCATAAAATATGTTGATATTTTTTATCTTCGGGTCTGATTAAAATTTGTAAATACATTTTAGAGATATCACACGTGAAGGCGATGGGAAAAAGCCGAAACTTCAAAATAATATCGAAAATATCTTGTTGAAGTTTTGGTCCAGTGATAAGATGATCGTTTAAAGATAAGTTGTTATTTAGTTTTAGTGAACAATCAAACACGATACGAGGGGAAGATTGGGGTGTTTGATGTTTATAAACTGGATGATGAGATAAAAAATATGCATCATGAGTGAAAGGCACTTCGGTCATGTAACCTTTCAGAAGATATTCATTAAAAATTGTTTTATATTCGTGATAAAGATTAGAATTATTTTTAAATTGATTAAATAGTTTATTTAATCGGTTTAAGGCGATATGTCGTGAATGAGACGCGTCTGGAAGGATTTTAAATGGAAGTGCAACAATGAATCTCCCTTCTTCGTTTCTTTGATAAGATGTTTTAAAAATATTTTCCGCTTTTATATTCTCAGGATCTTCAATGAATTGTTCAGGAGGTTCCTCGATGGCCCAAAAACGGGAAATATTTTTATTGATGTCGGTCAAAGGATCTATATTTATATTTAAATAAATAGGATTAAATATTTTTGACGAATTTACATTAGAACATTTTCCAAGAATAGCATAACCAAAAATGGTTTCGATTGCTGAAGGTGTATCTTCAGGACCTTTAATGATTTTATTTTTTATCACTTGGCCATAGAGATCGGCGCCAATGACAAAATCGATTTTATTTGGTCGAAAATATTCAGGATCTGCTAGATTTATATTTTGTAGATGGGGATAGTCTCTTGGATTTATTTCAACAGAGGGTAGTCTTTTGACCAGAGAGGGTAAAATAATAGCTTCAGTACTTAATATAAGATGTTGATTATTGATAGGTGAGATGAAGCAATGCACAGAGCCTTTTATATTTTTTATTGATATATTATCTACCCCTGATAGTCGTTGATAGCAGGATTGACGTTTTAAATTCAATCTGTCCACACATTCATTTGTGATGAGAGAGGACATAGATCCACTATCGATCAAACATCTAATGGGATGTTTTTCGCCGTTAAAAGAGCTTAAATTAATTAAAGCTGTTGCCAAAAGAACTGGCACATCTTGAGAAGTGTAACCGATATGTTTTTCAGATGAAGAGGGGGAAGAGACACGTTCATTTGAGGTAGATGATGATGATGATGGGTCCATTGCGGGATAAGAGGATTTTTCTTGTTGTTGATGAAGTAGGCTGTGATGTGAAGCACTTGAGCAAACCGTGCATCTCTTGGTTGACCCACAATTCTGAGAATTATGTGAGTGATGCAGGCAGCTCACACATAATTTTAATGTTTTAACTTTTTCAAGTCTTTGTGCTGGAGATAATAATTTAAATTGGTCACAAAGATAAATAGGATGGTCGATTTTAGAACAAACAGGACAAGGCCGTTTGGGTGCGCTCTGGGCTTGTACACTGGCGATGGTGGCTGATCGTGGTTTGTTAAATGATTTTTGATTGACCGGTGTACTTCCCTTTTGATAAGATTTTTTCTCCCCTTGTGAGCAATTTAAAATTTTAGAATAATTTTGTAAAAATTCTAATAGATCATTAAATGTAGGTAGGTCCGATTTTGAAAATTTAATTTCGAATTGTCTTCTGGTCTCAGGATCGAGAGCTTGATAAGAGATTTCAAATAAGATAATTTGATCAAGATTAGCGATGCCTAAATTTTTAATAGCAGCATAATTTTCAAAAAGAACTTCTGATAGATTCTCAATTGATTGGCGATTATGTTCTTTTATGGGATTTATTTTAATTAATTTATTTAAATGATAAGAAACGAGTTGTCGTTTGTCTTCATATTTAGAAATTAATTTTTTAAGGGCTAAGATATAATTGTCGCCTGTTAAAGGAATATCTTTTAACAATGTGGCTGCTGGACCAGATAAAGCACTTATTAGATAGTGAAATTTAGATAAGGAATCTATTGATTGATTATTATGAATCAAACTCGAGAAATGAGAATAAAATGTAGACCAGTTTTTTATATTTCCATCAAAATTTTTAAGTTGAATTTTTGGAAGTTGAACAGATGGTCTGGGTGTCAAATTTGATAAATTTAAACTTTGATTTAATAATGATGAATTAGCTTGATCACTATATAAGGGTCTAATTTGAAAATAGATATTTTCAATTATCTCCATAGCTTTGAGAGAACTTTTATAATTTTCGTCGTCCACGCTGAGGGCACAGATGTCCCGGACGGCGGAATGGGATTTTTTGACGTCATTATACGATTCCTCGATTTGTATGGCCCGATTTATTATTTGAGTTTGTGCTGTGGGATCCGTATTTTTAGTTAAAAATAATTTATGTAATTTCGAGAAAAGCGATAAGGCTTCATTCCTTTTCAGCGAACACTCCGCAAGGACTTTGGTCTCTCTCTTGTTATAGGCCATTTCAAAAAATTAGGTTAAAAATTGATATAATTGATGAATTATGTATCAGAGATTGCTGAGGAAGATATAATTAATTAGACTAGATGTAGATATAGATAGAGTTTGATAGATTATAGATGTAGATAATTATATTTGGTTCCGATTATAGATGTAGATTGTGGCAGATAAAGGTAGATGCTTTGTAGATATTTGTAGATATGTGGTAGATAGATATTTGATTGATATAGGTAGATATAGGTAGAGATTGGGTATGCGATTTGCATAAGATAAAAGATGTGATAGATAAAGATAAAGATAAAGATATGGATTGATAAAGATAAAGATATGGATTGATTTTCCCTAGGATTGGGGGGGGTGTATGTTCGAAATATAATAGAGCATTGCCCGCCACCTGGTGTCCCTTCCAAAAAACTGAAGGCTCCACCTTTTTTATCAAATCGCCGAAAAGGCAAATTTAATATTAGTTAGTAAGTTCCTAATCTACCATCGACTCGGAAGCATTTCGCCAAGGCGCAGCGCAGCGGTCAAAGTGCAGGCTTCCACTATATCGGCAGAAAAGCCGAGGCGCAAGATCCGTGTTTGTCTCGACAATGCCGTTTCGGTGCCCGGTGTGTACCTTCTCAAGATGGTCTCTCTGCACGGTGCCAATGTCCCGAGTCTTGTCCCTCATTTGGGGACCATACGGGATCCCGGGCTGTATGCGGATCAGATGGAGTCGATTACCCAGACCTCTGTCATCTCAACTTAGCTGCTTGCCGACAGTCCCGGGATATCCAAATCAAGTACCAGGGAAAATGCGACCCATGTGCAGAGGTGACATGTCCGGGCACCGAGGTATGTCGCTTAGAGGCAACTACACGTGAACCAATCTGTCGATGTGGAGAGTCGTGCCCTATAGAATGGGCTCCAGTTTGCGCCTCCGATGGGAAGACCTATGCTAATGAATGTGCACTCAAACTTGAATCCTGTCGATCTGGAATCACACTCAGGACCGTCTACTGGGGCAGCTGTGACCAGGGGGTGAATCCGGCTCGAAGGACCATTTCGGATGTTGGAGATTTGAAGACTCCTTACCTTTTCTGCCGATATAGTGGAAGCCTGCACTTTGACCGCTGCGCTGCGCCTTGGCGAAATGCTTCCGAGTCGATGGTAGATTAGGAACTTACTAACTAATATTTAGTTTGCCTTTTCGGCGATTTGATAAAAAAGGTGGAGCCTTCAGTTTTTTGGAAGGGACACCAGGTGGCGGGCAATGCTCTATTATATTTCGAACAATGTATTCCAGCTGAATGTTTACCTATTAGAAAAAAAAACCACTTTTTCGATTTACTCTCAAATTTGCGCTTGTCACTTATGTGCCTAAAAAAAGAAGTCTATTTTACTCTTGTCGAGTATAGGCTACATCATTCAGACAATATTGGTATTGTTTATGAACATGCCCAAAAACCAGAAATTATTATTTATTATAATCAACCGAAAGGAGCAGTAGATATTTTGGATAAAATGACAAACACTCATACGGTAGTATAGCCTAGATGCAAAAGAAAAACAAATCATTGGCTGTTGGCCGTTTTTAAAAACTTTATTACGGTATGTGCAATTGCATCAATGATCATTTATTTTAATTTAAAACACAAATCTCATGTTAATTACCAAAAAAAACACCTCCGAAGACAATTTTTGGTTGAATTGAGCGAGGAATTAATTTGCGATCACATAAAAATAAGATCGATACAAGGACTACAGAAATCAATTAGAAGGGTAATTGAGGAAGTACCCCCTCAATGTCAAAATAAAATTTTGATCCTTAAAAAACCTACAAGAGAAAGATGTTATTTGTGTCCAACTAAAATAAACAGAAAACAAAAATAACAAGTCTGGTGTAAAAGAAATATTTGAAGTGATCATTGTACTAAAAAAATTATATGTAAAAGATGTTTTTTAAATAAAAAGTTTAAAATTATGAATAAAATATTGATTAGTTATATAATTTTATAAATTTTAAAATAAATTAATGAAAAAAAATTAATATAATTATTCAAAAATGTGTTGAAAAACCCATTAAACATATAGTGGGCCTGAGAGGCCCTCCTTGTGACTTTGCGTTTCGAAAAAAGCTTGTGCGTTCTAGGGTTAAATCTAATAAAGAGATTCGTCTTACATTTAACAAATGCAGGTGGTCCGAGTTATATATCTTGACCAGACGCTTGATCAGCTAGAATTAGAAACCCATCTCGGATTCAGTTCTCTAAGCTATGAGAATTAATTAGATATTCACAATAACATCAAAAATTATTTCTCATAGCTTAGAGAACTGAATCCGAGATGGGTTTCTAATTCTAGCTGACTAAGCATCTGGTCAAGATATATAACTCCGACCACCTGCATTTGTTGAAAGTCACGGCTCGGATCCCATGGGGGGGGGGGGGGGGGGGGTTTGAACCCCCAAGACCTCTCCCCCCTGGGTACGCCTATGAAAGTCAACTCAGAATCGTCGCCGCGTGATAGCAAAAAGGCCTATATAAGACCCAGAGAGCAGACAAGAGACAATATACCTTCAGAGTGCGTACTTCGAACGTCTATTTGCATTATAATATTTTTATCTTTATACCATCAGTGCATGGGCGTACCCAGGATCAAATCTAGGGGGGGGGGCATGGTCAGATCATGGTCGTCCAGGGGGGGGGGGGCAGATCATGGTCGTCCAGATTGTGACATAGCTATTTTTTATATAGAGGGGTAAAGCCTTCGAATTAAAGACCTAAAAACCCTCGAGTCCTAACAAAAATAATCATTCCCCGTCGCCAACCACCAATTTTGTTTCGTTTCATCACTTTATAAACATTTAATTTTTTTTTGTTGCTTCTAGGGGGGGGGGCAGCTGCCGCCCCTGCCCCTCGCTGGGTACGCCCATGCATCAGTGTAGTACTTTTAATTTTATAAACTACAGTGCTTAAACAACAGAAAATCCTTAAAACCGCCGTCTTTCAACCCACAACAATTTAATTAAACGATGATTTATTCTAAATTAAATAACGAAACGTTATCTTTGATTTCAGAATTTTTTTTTTTTTTTTTAATAAATATTTAATCTAATTTAATTTTTCTATTACTATGATTATTTGGGCGTTTTTTTTTTTTTTTTTTATTAATTATAAAAACAATAAATATGGCGGGATAAAATTCTCAACGTTGCAAAAAGTGTTTTCATTCTAATAATTCCCTATATATGCATATACAGGGTGTCCATAAAATAACTCCGGGGTTTTGAGATAAAATATTTTAATAAAGTAAAAAACGTACATACATGTTTTATACATGATTGGAAAAGTTACATTTTCAAGTTTTTTTTTAACAATTTAATAAAGTTCAATGTGAGCAGCCCCGCGAGTGGCACGGCACACACCGTAACGGTATTCTACCTCTTCCCATGTCCTGGTCAGCATGTCTGGGGCAAGGGCGGATCCAGAGGTGTTTCTCCGGGGGTGCTAATCTGGTGTGACTGGCACACAATTTTTTCTTAATTTCAGTAATTTAAAGGCGAATTCTGTACTTTTTTTTGCCAGAATATAAATACAAATCTAATTTTTACTTTCTCTTACCTATGTATATATGTAATATATATATAGAGAGAAAGTATTGGATTCATGTCAAAAATTCGATGTCGAGATTTTGATGGATCTTCACGTTTTGAGGTCCCCTGAATCCAAAAAAGTGGTTTTCGCGACATGGTCTGTCTGTGGGTGGGTGTGTGGGTGGGTGTGTGTGTGTTCAATTTTAAGCATGAAGGAATTGAGCTATGAGGCTGAAATTTTATATTTAAGTTAAACACCCCCCGGGACCGGAAAAATAAGCTTTTAATCAAAATCGGCCAAAGAGTACTAGTACTTTACTGATGTACTTTTTCAGTTTTTTTTTCGATTTTCTCAAAATTTGCTCCAACGATTTTTTTTTAAATTCAAAAATCAATTATTTTTTAGATGCTCTTTCAAATGTATATTCTCATTTTGCGATTGAAATCTTCTGAAGACCACTTTACTCTTGTATTTCATAGGGAAGATAGTAGAAATGGTTGCCATGGTAACAAAATATAAATATTTTCCATACTTATAAATTTTACATCTGATTCATCCCACACAGCACGGAATATTGCAATCTTGCTCAATTTTGACAATATTGCGGCAACATTGATGCAATATTGCAGCTCAAACAGCAATATTGCTAGTTTGGAATATTGCCGCTGCAATGTTGCCAAGATTCGCAATGTTTCTGCAACATTGCTGCAATATTTTGTGCTGTTGGGGATATGTTCCGTACTGTCGGGAACTAAATATATGTCGACACAAAAAATCTGGTGTGACAAGCACAGAACACAACTTTCGATTACCGAAGGTAAGAGAAAGTTGTGTGCTGTGCGCCAGTCACACCAGATTTTTAATTATTACAATAATATTTAAAATTTCACATTAAAAATAATTTTTTTTTCGAAAAAGTTTTTTTTTTTAATCTCGGGAGGGGGGGGGGTAATTACCGTTTTACTCCCCCCCCCCCCTTGTATCCGCTCTTGGTCTGGGGTGACGGACGCCACGCAATTGACTATTCGTTCCCTGAGATGGCGAACATTACGAATTACGCTTTGCAGCGCTGCCAACTGTTGATAAAAACATTCCCAATTGGTATGAGTAAAACTTTTTGAGCTACTTGTTTCAGAGAAATAAATTAAATTTTGATATCTTTTATAGTTTAAAAAAATATGCATTTTTAAAACCCCGGAGTTCTTTTATAGACACCCTGTATATACTGTATATAGAGAGAGTGAAGCTCTCAAAATTATTTATTCATTCATTTCAAAGTATTTTTATATATATGTGTGTGTGTGTGTGTGTTCATTCATTAACCGGCGTGTGTGATTACAATGGCGATGGTTATTTTTCCAATTGGATTTTGTAAAAAAAAAAAAAAAAAAAATTGTCATCTGAATAGATTTTTTTTTTTTTTTAATATAAAATAACGTATTTATTATGTCTCTTTTTTTTTTGATGATGATGAAAAAATATATAATAACATACAAATTGAATTTGCATATTTTTATTTCTACGAGAAATATTCACTCTCTGTTTTATGTATTAACTAGCCGCGCCACCCGCCTTTGAGGGGCTTCGCTCTGGACCCTCGGGCCCGCCGCCCTGGCTTTCTTATTCAAGTCATTTGGTATCTAAATGGCAAAGCCCTCTCTGTCTAAATGTGAAACTTCTCTTAATAATTAAGAGAAGTTTCACATTTAGATTAATTATTAAGAAAGGGCACGGGTCTGCCCGAGCCACCTGCCGGGGGTCCAGGGGAGAGGCGAAGCCCTCCGGCTAGGCGCGAAGCCCGCCCAAGGCGTAAAATAAAATTTTCATAATAGAACGTTTTTTTTTTTTGCATTTTCTATAAATATAAAAAAAAAATTCATTACTCCCTGGATAAAGCTACGAAGCGCAGATTCGGACCCCAGGAAGTCAGATTATTTAAATCATTTGGATACCAAATGGCATAAATAATTGTCCCTGGTTCCCCTAATATAACAAGAAAAATAAATCCATCAAAAATACATGATATCAACAACGTACTCAAAATGAAGAAACCACTAGAAGAGGGAAAAATACTAACAAAAAAAAAAATAATAACTACTATAGTAGTTAGTAGCATGTTATTTTGTATACAAAATAACATGCTAAAATACAGGGCTATATGGGTAGTTTTGTTGTACGGAGGAATATTGAGATAGCTAAGTGATCTAATAAAGCCGTCTGTTAAACAAGCCTGCCATCTTTTGCAAGAGTGCTGAACTATTTAGCCGTTAATTTTTAAATAAATACCTAAATTTATTTTTGACTTTGTCACTATTTAATTATTATAGGTAGGATTTTAATGAATTTTACATTTTTAGATTAAAAAAAAAATTTACAATTTTGATAATAGAACATTTATTGTATTTTCTATAAAAAAAATATATATCTTAATTAATTGTAATTAAAAAAAAAAACATTTTATGTAAAATGCTCTCAGCTACTTAAGGTGCGTGTCTCGAAAAGCCCTTAGAACACGATTGACTACCGAGTTACTCTAGGCGGCAAGAGATGGCGTTAGTTTTTCCCATAGGAATACAAGGGATTTATTCTATTTCATTTTAAAGATTCCAGCTAATTAATTGAGGGCAGAAAATTAATTATTTTTTAACACAATGATTACTAATTTAACTATCTATAAGTTATAGAGCGAATTTTTTAAAAATATATTTTATTTAATGCGATTAATTTTAAAAAAAAATTTATTTTTTCGAAAATCAAAAAAAGGGCTTTGCTAAGTTGTAGATATTTAAAATAGCTTTAATGAAAAAAAAAATTTAAGGTCGATAGCTTCAAAATTGTGGCCGCAATCTCACAAAATTAGCACCCAAAGACGCGCAGCTTAAACAATCAATAATAATATAAGTTCAGATTTGTTTTTTATCTCTAGAGTAACAATTCTATCTATTTTATAGTGTGAATCGAAAAAGAAAAGAAAACCTCTCTCGTTAAAAAAAAAAAAAAAAATTATTCATTTAATTATTAAAGGAAATAAAAAATTAATTTGTCTCCCTTCCCGGGAGAGGGGAGAGAAAGAGAGAGAGCGAGAGTTTGTTTGGTAACTTCAATGTCACACACTTGAAATATTTATACTTAGAGTTCAAAGTTGTATTAGAACTGGGGCCAAGGGACACAAACCCAAAAGGGTTAAAGGAGAGAGGAAGTGGCATTAATGCATTTTTAATTTATTTCTTATCTATAGAGAAAGAGAGAAAAGTTTAGTGGTAGGCTACTACCCTTCTCTATTTTTAGTTAATAGCCTAAAAAAGGAAGTTAAACGAAATTATTTAAAAGGAAAAGAAAAATTGATTAAAAGAGAAAGATATTTTTTTTATTTATTTACCCGTTTAAGCCATAGGCCATTGGGTTGAGAAAGATATTATAAGAATAAAATTAATTAACAATAATACACTTTATTATTATTAATTATTTAAAATTTTTTTCTATAATGTAAATAAATCAATAATAGGCCCCCGGGTTTGGCGTAGTAGGTAGCGTGCTTACCTCCTATACCAAACGTCGCGGGTTCGGACCCAGGCAGTCCGATGATTTTATTTAAGCCATTTGGATACCAGATGGCTTAAATAGAAATGCCTGACCCCACAATAGATATATTCTCTACAACGGTTATCGTCAAAGTCTTATATGGCCTAAGTTGCCGAAAAGACAGTGTGAATGTGTGTGTGAGTGTGAGTGCGAATGAGAAAAAAAGTGTGAATGTTTAAAAAAAAAAAAAAAAAAAAAAAAAAATCAATAATAGAATTTTTTTTTTTAATAAATAAAATATTATTTTAAATAATAATTTTTAATAATAAGAAATTTAATAATTAAATAAGATTGCCTGGACCCCCAATATGTATATTAATCAATAACGGATATCATAAAACAGCTCTAATTTGATTCTATAATAATTAACTTCTTCAATGATATTCTGTTCTTTTTAATTTATGAATGGTGTTTTATTTTTAATATTAAAATGCAAATAATCGAATTCTTCAAGAAAATCTGATCGCTTCTGTGGAATATTCTTGAAATTTTGATAAGTCCTTTTATAACCTCACTTTGTCTAACTTTAATAAGTAAGTAATATCTCTTTATACGTATTAAAAATTAACTATTAAATACATCTCTATTCTTATCGTGTCATTCATTGTGTCATCTCATGGAAACTGATATTTAAATAATTAATTTAATTCTCAATATTAAGAAATTTAATATAATCTTATATTATTAAACGAGCAATGTACGTTTGTTAGTCTGTTTATTTGTAAGCACATCAGTTCTTGAAAACGACTTTTGCACATTTCAAATATGTTTCTGAAATAGGCTGTAAAACTTCTGAAGTGGTTTTCTTATCTCTATATATTCAAATAAAAAAAGCATTGGTCCAAAAATTAATCATTTTTTTAAAATTTCTCAAAATGGCGCCCATTTGAAATTTTTATACTGAAGTAACTCGAAAACTTCAAATTAAAAAAAAAAAAAATTACAAGAGTCAAAAAACTCTAGTCCTTTATCAGTAAGTACCATGTCAAATTTCTAACTTTTTTTTTAAACACACACACTATATTCTCATTCACACTCCCATTCACACACACATTCTGTGGGTCCTGAGTAAAGAGAGGGAGAAATTGGCCAGGAGACAAGCCCACTATGCTGAAAACATTATAAAATCTTTAAAACGAATTTCAAAAAATTGGAAAAAACTAAAAAAGTAAACCAGTAAAGTACTAGTACTCGAGGTTTTCCGAATACGAGACCTAGCGCAATTTGTTTTCTATCCCGGAAATAGCAAATATTTAAAATTTGAAAGAAATCTCTAAAGAGAATTTCGAGAAAATTAGAAAAAACTAAAAAAGTACACCAGTAAAGTACTAGTACCCAAATTTTCCCAAACATGAGGCACAATTTCATTTTGGGACCGCAAATAGTATGTATATATGTATGTATATATTTAAAATTTGAAAAAAATCGTTAGAGCCGTTTTCGAGAACTGATATGCATATATATAAACAAACAAATATACATTGCTCGTTTAATAGTATAAGTTAAGATATTTGGGCCCAGGCATTTCTATTTAAGTCATTTGGTATCCAGATGGCTTAAATAAAATCATCGGACTGCCTGGGGTCCGAACCGGCGACTTTTGCTAAACGAGGTTAGCACGCTAACCCCTACACCAAGCCCGAGGGCGAACTATTATTTTAATACATTAATGATCTAACAATACTATTTGTGCTAGAAGATTAGAGAGCAGTGGCGTCATTTCAACTTTTTCTTAGGGGGGCAAATTTTTTCTTGGGGGGGGCAAACATTTTTTTTCTTAAAATTTACTTACAAATGGGTACTCAAATTTAGCCAAAACATATTTAATTAAATTAATTGTTTAATTTTGTACAGTTTGTATACTCGTAGATGTATTTTGGAACATTTTATTTAGAATAATATAAAATTTTATAAAAATCAGAGCCCTTGGGGGGGCAAATGCCCCCCCCTGCCCCCCCCCCAAATGACGCCACTGTTAGAGAGTGGAAGAAGGGGAAGGGAGAAGAAATAGTCTTTGCCACTCACTCAGATAGAGAGATCAGAGTTGAATCATTGATAGTTGCAGGATGCAAATCCAGCTTTGACTCACTCTCGATTAGACCATTATTGTTAAGCTGATTTCAAATAATCTCTTGCCGAGAATGGAAAAACAAATTCCTTTTTTTTTTTTTTTCAAAGGAATTTGTAGAGCGATAAATTTGGTGTGTAGTAAAAAAAAAAAAAAAAGTTTATCCTTAGTAGATTGTAGTTGGTTGATAAACTAGATTAGAAAAGTTTGTATCTAAGGGATAGAGAGTCAAGTGGAGGTGTCAGTCGAATGCTGTTATCTTCTCTCTCCATCATCATTCGTTTCGTTTTGCAAAAAGGGCGCCGTGTGCGATCGTTCGTTCGTTCGTTCAAACACACACTGACTGATAAGAATAAGGGTTGCTGAGATAACTGATTACGATTAGAGAAAGCAAATCGGATTTAAAAAAGGAAAAAAAAACATGATGTTGCTCAGGATTCGCAGGGACTTTGCAGCCAGTCTTTTATTTAATTTTTTATTTGCCGACGTTTCGGTTGCCAATCACGATCTTCATCAGGGACATTTATTTAAAAAAAATTGATATTAAATTACAATAAGAATACAAATTCGAGAAATACTTTCAAATATTGTCAATTATACACAATCTTAGGTATTTTAAAGTGAAACTTTATTTTGATCGACACAAATTTTTTCGTTTCTCTATCAGCATGTCGCGATACAAGCCGTGACGTCAAAGGCCGTGACGCTAAAAGTTATGACGTCACAAGCCATGACGACAAAAAATGATAGTTGAAATTTAATATATATGACGGATTATAAAAAAATAATTGTGAGATTTAATTTTTCAATTTTTAAATTGATAAAATATAATTTTTAAAATAATTTAAAATAATTCAAATACTAAATAAATATTTTTCTCAGTTTTTAATTTAACATACGCCAATTGATTTCCCATTATCATTCCCATTTTTACTTTCTCTTACCTCTATATAATTAGTATATATAGAAAGAGAAAGTATTGGATTCATGTCAAAAATTCGCATGTCGAGATTTTGATGGATATACCCGTTTTGAGGTCCCTTGAATCCAAAAAAATGGTTTTCTCGACATGGTCTTTCTGTGGGTGTGTGGGTTCAATTTTAAAGCATGTAGGAAATGAACTATGAGACTGAAATTTTATATATAAGTTAAACACCCCCCGGGAGCGTGAAAATAAGCTTTTATTGATTAAAATCATCCAAAGAGTACTTTACTGATGTAGTTTTACAGTTTTTTTTCGATTTTCTCAAAATTTACTCCAACGATTTTTTTTTTTAATTCCAAAATCAATTATTTTTTAGCCATTTGGATACCAAATGGCTTAAATAGAAATGCCTGAACCCTCAATAGATATTATAAATAATAACGGTTATCGTATAAAGTATTAAATGGCGCCGAAAAGACTGTGTGAATGTGAGAGTGAGTGTGAATGAGAAAAAAATCTTCAATTTTAATATATTGACGGAAACTAAATACTGTAGTATATGTCAACACAAAAAATATGGTATGACAAGCACAGAACCCAACTTTCGATTACCGAGTTGTGTGCTGTGCGACCAGTCACACCAGATTTTTTCTATCATATCACATTTATATGAGAATATTGGAGAAGATTTATCTCAGCAAAAAACATCGGAGATGCAAAAAGGGGCGCCTCGCATTATTTTTGCCCAACGTCGAGGTGAAATCAAAAAAATGCGCCTCGCTTTTCTGATTTATATAAAAGCGAGGAAATATTTTCACTTAAATAAAACCCCTACAGAATTTTATTTGTTTCATATATCCTCGCTTTTATATAAATCAGAAAAGCGAGGCGCATTTTTTTGATTTCACCTCGACGTTGGGCAAAAATAATGCGAGGCGCCCCTTTTTGCATCTCCGATGTTTTTGGCTAAGATTTCACTTCTTTTTGTGAAATATTACATTTAAATATTATTTAATAATTTTTGTTTATTAAATATTAAGTTGATGAATAGATCTGTTAATATGCATTCCAAACAGTAAAAAATAAATACATCATTTGGTATCCATTCGAAACGATAAACATAGGATTTCACCAAAATTAATAAAATTTTAGGTTTTTTTATTTTTGTTATGTTGGTAGAATGTAAATACATCGTTTGGTATCCATTCGAAACGATAAACATAGGATTTCATCAAATTTTATAAAATTTTAGGATTTTTATTTTTGTTATGTTGGTAGAATGTAAATATATCATTTGGTATCCATTCGAAACGATAAACATAGGATTTCACCAAAATTAATAAAATTTTAGGTTTTTTTATTTTTGTTATGTTGGTAGAACGTAAATACATCGTTTGGTATCCATTCGAAACGATAAACATAGGATTTCATCAAATTTTATAAAATTTTAGGATTTTTATTTTTGTTATGTTGGTAGAATGTAAATATATCATTTGGTATCCATTCGAAACGATAAACATAGGATTTCATCAAATTTTATAAAAATTTAGGATTTTTATTTTTGTTATGTTGGTAGAATGTAAATATATCATTTGGTATCCATTCGAAACGATCATAGGATTTCACCAAAATTAATAAAATTTTAGGTTTTTTTATTTTTGTTATGTTGGTAGAACGTAAATACATCGTTTGGTATCCATTCGAAACGATAAACATAGGATTTCATCAAATTTTATAAAATTTTAGGATTTTTATTTTTGTTATGTTGGTAGAATGTAAATACATCGTTTGGTATCCATTCGAAACGATAAACATAGGATTTCATCAAATTTTATAAAATTTTAGGATTTTTATTTTTGTTATGTTGGTAGAATGTAAATATATCATTTGGTATCCATTCGAAACGATAAACATAGGATTTCACCAAATTTTATAGAATTTTAGGTTTTTTATTTTTGTTATGTTGGTAGCACCTCTTCTTATCACTTTAATCTATTTCTATTTGAATGGATTTATCCTAAAAATTCAATTCCATTAGGGATGAAAATTACTAATATTAATAGATATGTTTATAGATGACGTCATCAGTGAGCAAAATAGTTAGAATTGTCTTTTGGCCATGTTAAAGATAGGACAAATTTGAAATTTTGAATACCTCTCAAAAAGTCACTTTTGATCCAAAATGAAATTTTATATCAAAGGTATCGGGTTTTTGATAGTATCTATTTGTATTTTAAATTTCATCCAAATCGGTCCAGCAGGGAAACCTGTAGCTTTGTCTAAAAATTTGAAAATTGAAGAAAAGAATGAAAAAAAAAAAAAAAAGGAAAAAAAAGAAAAAAAAAAAAAAAAGGAAAAATAAGAGACTAACTTTTGACCTTCCGAAATCGGCAAAATCTCAACTTTGAGCCTCTGCCATTCTTTTTGGGACTGGAATTTTTTTTGAATTCGTGCTCAAAATAATTCTTATTTATTCTAGTTTAATATAAAAAAAATTTGGTTCCGATATCTTAAAAACTTTTTGAGATATTCGCCCAGAAAGAGAAAAGTTTCTCAAAAAAATTTTTTCACGTCCCTATCTTTTATTAAGGATTTAAAATCATTCTTGATAATATAGTCTAGGGACGACTCGTCCATCTAAATGCAATGGGCCATTGGCATCTATTGGAATGTCAACTAAATGGTAGTATTAAGAGTTTCTTCTAAACGGGTAAATAAATAAAAAAAAAAAAAAAAGAGTTTCTTTGCTTTCTTTTGCTTTTCACATGCTCGGCGACGAGTCGCTCCCGCGACTCTTGATAAAATTTGATTGGCCAATTTTTTTTAATCAATAAAAGACACCCGAGAGGGGGGGGGGGGTGTTGAATAAATTCATATAACTTTTTATGTTCAAATAAAGTAAAAGATATACACATGAAATATTTCTAATATCTTATTTTAAAGAGTTAACAGACAAGCAAGGAAATTAATTGGCCTTATCCCGAATTAGAAGAGCGAGAAGAAGGATTAATTTAAAAGTATAGCCGACCTCTAAAAGCAAGTGTCTCTACGTCATTTGTTAGAAAATTAAGCCTCCGGGACAAGAAGAAACCCTTCTCTTTTATCTCTTCTTAGGATCAATTTTACCCTCTCTCTCTATCCCGGAAGAAATTTGATAAACGGAAATTTTTATCTTTATCTTTTATAGCAATCATAAGATTTCATATATGAGATAAAATAAAAGTTTGCGGTATTTAATTAGTCTTTTTTTTTTAAATTAATACAGGGTGACACGAAAGTAAAAATCTGGTGGGACTGGTCGCATAGCACACAACTTTCGGTAATCGAAAGTTGTGTTCTGTGCTTGTCACACGACAGTTTTTGTGTCGACATATATTTAGTTTACGCCGATATATTAGAATTCAAGATTTTTTTTTTTTTAACATTCACACTTTTTTCTCATTCACACTCCGGCTCACACACGTCTTTTCGGCAACTCAGGCCATTTAAGACTTTAGACGATAACCGTTGTAATTAATATATATATTGTGGGTTCAGGCATTTCTATTTAAGCCATCTGGTATCCAAATGGCTTAAATAAAATCATCGGACTGCCTGGGTCCGAACCCGCGACGCACAGTGGGCTGAGATAGGAAAAAAGCGGCCATAATTCGAAAAAATGAACTTCAAAATATAAAAACAACGTTTTGCACACCAATAAAAGACTATATGTGGACCTCAGGACAATAATTCATTTTTTTTTTACCCAACCCAAACCCGAGTTATAGAGCGCCAAAGTGGGCAAGATAACTTACTAACTTTTCTTTGCGTTTTAAGTCGATATTCAGGAATTTTTTTCATGTATTAATATTAATCCAATTTTAATGAATTTTTTTTTGAATCATAGATAAATTAATCTTCTTTCTGAAAATATTTTTGTTTTTCTTGTATTTCAGTTATTTATTTTTAAATAAATTTTTTTTGTAAGTAAAAAAAAAGCAATATAAATTTTTTTCAATTTCAAAAAAGTATATGGGATCCATGCGGATCCCTAACAAACTCAATAGATCCTGAAACTAGAATACATGTAGAACATGATTGCATCGAAACTTTTTGCCCGAATTTGCCCGCCGAATTTTTATTAATTTTTTTATAATTAAATCGGCAGAAAAACAAGTGATTTCCGTCAAACCATATGAACTTCTCTCTGCTTTACAGATAATATTGAAACGTGACAAAGGGCTGATGGACAAAATAAAATCAGGCTATTATTAGAATGACCATAAAAATTTATGGTGGCCTCTTATGGGGCCTCAAATTTTGAAATCTTTTGAAAAAATAATCTATTAAAAGGGAATATCCAATATTTGAAAATTGTCATTTTTTCTTGTTCATATTCTTATTAATATTATTGAAATAACTATATTATTTTTGTATACAAGTGGTAAAGCCCCCCTGGACCCCCTTACATGCCTTCGATGAGCAAATGCATCAAATTTATTCTTGCTCACTGTTTGGAAATTTTGCAATTGCTCGACTTCGGCGCAAAATTTTAAAGTTTTAAATTTCCTTCACTGACTCCACTTACTTTGTCTCTGGCCAATCAGCAAGAGAGAGTGGTAAATAGGAACATAAAACAGAATTTAGTGGCTAGAGCTTTATATTATAGTAATGATATTTATTTTTTAGAAAATAATTTTTATTTAAGTATAATGACCGAGACATAGAAGCTGACTCCAAGGGGCCCAAGGGGCTCGAGCCCCCTCCCCCAAACCCCCCAATGTTGAGGGAAGAGAAAATAAGTCATCTTTGTAATCAGCAATTCATTAAAATGTATATAAAGACGTATTGCTTGTATAAGCTTATATCAAAAAAATTATTTTTTGACCCTTTGAGTAAGGGGTAGTTTACCTCATCTATATATTTTGTAAAAATAAATGACATATTTGTAACGAGTGACCTTTAAAATATATATAAAAACATATTGCTTGTAATTGAAAAAAAAAAAAAATATTTTGTTGCTCCCTTCAGTAAGGGGTAGTTCACCCTAACTATATATTTTGTAAAAATAAATGACATTTTTGTAACCAGTGACCTTTAAAATGTATATAAAGACATATCGCTTGTAATTATCAGAGCAAAATTTTGTTTAACACATTGAGTAAGGGGTAGTTCACCCCATGTATGTTTTTAGTAAAAATAGATGACATCTTTGGAATCAGCATCCATTAAAATGTTTATAAAGACATATTGCTTGTAATTATCAAATAAAAAATATTTTTTTGCTCCCTTCAGTAAGGGGTAGTTCACCCCATGTATGTTTTTTGTAAAAATAAATGTCATTTCTGTAAAACGCATATTTTTTTTGATTTTTTGACATGAGTTTTATTTTATATTTCACACATCATAATTTTTTTTTTCAACTTTGTCAAGGGGTAATTTCAACCCCTTTCCGTAAAATATGAAAATATTGAAGGGTATAGAAGAACATATGATTCTGTATGTATAGTTTTAATTTTGTAAAAATCCGCCCAAAAAAAGATAATTATGGCCGCTTTTTTTTCGATTTCAGCCCACTGTGCGACGTTTGGTATAGGAGGTAGGCACGCTACCTACCTACTATGCCAAACTCGGGGGCAGAATTCAAGATATAAAATTTTTAAACATGGGAGAATATTTATATTTTGTTACCATGGCAACCATTTCTCCTATCTTTACTATGAAGTACAAGATAAAAGTGTTCTTCAGAAGATTTCAAGAGCAAAATGAGAATATACATTTTACATTAGTACTAGTACTCTTTGGCGGATTTTAAATAATTGTCCATATGTTATCAATTACATGTTGACTTAATGATGTGTTAGTTATCTTATTTATATATGTTTAATATTATAATAAAGATTGCATTTTATGCATTTTAAAGAATTTGTAAATATTAGGCTCGATTTTATTTAAAAACAACCACCGCGTTCAGTAATATGAAGCCGATGTCTTTTTTTTTTTTAAAAACATTCACACTTTTTTCTCATTCACACTCACACTCACACACACATTCACACTGTCTTTTCGGCAACTCAGGCCATATAAGACATTTACGATAACCGTTATTTATGAATTTATATATATTAGGGTCCAGGCATTTTTATTTAAGCCATCTGGTATCCAGATGGCTTAAATAAAATCATCGGACTGCCTGGGGTCCGAACCCGCGACGTTTGGTATATGAGGTTAGCACGCTAAGATGTCTTTTTTTATTGTTACAGTATTAAATCCACGTGATAAAAATGAATACAATACCTACAATAACAAAAATTAAACGACCAATGAAATATTACGTGGCTGTTGATTTACATACAAGGAAAGAAGCAGGAGCAGCCAAAAAAACAAAAAAAATTAAAGCCTCTGATTTTATTATTTATTAACGAGACGTTAAATAAAGTTTTCCCGAAACGTCTCGTTAATTGTAATAAAATCGGATGCCTTAATTTTTGGCTGTTCCCTTTCTTGTATAAAAATTCAACGATATTAATTTTTACTTTCTCTTACCTATGTATATATGTAATATATATATATAGAGAGAAAGTATTGGATTCATGTCAAAAATTCGATGTCGAGATTTTGATGGATCTTCACGTTTTGAGGTCCCCTGAATCCAAAAAAGTGGTTTTCGCGACATGGTCTGTCTGTGTGTGTGTGTGTGTGTGGGTGGGTGGGTGGGTGGGTGTGTGGGTGTGTGTTCAATTTTAAGCATGAAGGAATTGAGCTAGGAGGTTGAAATTTTATATTTAAGTTAAACACCCCCCGGGACCGGAAAAATAAGCTTTTAATCAAAATCGGCCAAAGAGTACTAGTACTTTACTGATGTACTTTTTCAGTTTTTTTCGATTTTCTCAAAATTTGGTCCAACGATTTTTTTTTAAATTCAAAAATCAATTATTTTTTAGATGCTCTTTAAAATGTATATTCTCATTTTGCGATTGAAATCTTCTGAAGACCACTTTACTCTTGTATTTCATAGGGAAGGATAGGAGAAATGGTTGCCATGGTAACAAAATATAAATATTTTCCCATACTTATAAATTTTACATCTGAATTCATATGTTCCGTACTGTCGGGAACTAAATATATTTCGACACGAAAAATCTGGTGTGACAAGCACAGAACACAACTTTCGATTACCGAAGGTAAGAGAAAGTTGTGTGCTGTGCGCCAGTCACACCAGATTTTTACACTATTTTATTACATGATCAGCCTTTTGCCTTTTAAGACTATACCAGTGGTAAAGCCCGCCGAAGGCGACTACAACCCCTGGTCCCCCTTGCTCTTTACCCTTCGACGAGCAAATGCATCAAATTTATTCTTGTTTGGAAATTTTCAAATTTCCCTCTATGACTTTTTACTTTCTCGTACCTCTATATATATGTTAATATATAGAGAGAGAAAGTATTGGTTTCATGTCAAAAATTCGATGTCGAGATTTTGATGGATCTTCACGTTTTGAGGTCCCCTGAATCCAAAAAAGTGGTTTTCGCGACATGGTCTGTCTGTCTGTGTGTGTGTCTGTGAACAAAATATCTCAAGAACGAAAAGAGCTAGGAGGTTGAAATTTTATATTTAAGTTAGGCACCCCCATGGGACATGACACGAAGCTTTTGAACAAAATCGACCAAAAAGTACTAGTACTTTACTGATGCACTTTTTCAGTTTTTTTCGATTTTCTCAAAATTTGCTCCAACGATTTTTTTTAAAATTCAAAAATCAATTATTTTTTAGATTCTCTATAAAATGTATATTCTCATTTTGTGATTGAAATCTTCTGAAGACCACTTTACTCTTGTACTCCATAGAAAAGATAGGAGAAATGGTTGCCATGGTAACAAAATATAAACATTTTGCCATACTTATAAATTTTACATCTTGAAAATCGAATGTACCATACTGTCGGAAACTAAATACATGTCGACACAAAAAATCTGGTGTGACAAGCACAGTACACAACTTTCGATTACCGAAGGTAAGAGAAAGTTGTGTGCTGTGCGCCAGTCACACCAGATTTTTTTTTTTTTTAAACACTCACACTTTTTTCCCATTCACACAGTCTTTTCGGCAATTTAGGCCATTTAAGACTTTTACAATAACCGTTATTTAATAATATATATTTATTTGGGGTCCAGGCATTCTTATTTAAGCCATTTGGTATCCAAATGGCTTAAATAAAATCATCGGACTGCCTGGAGTCTGAACCCGCGACGTTTGGTATACGAGGCTAGCACGCTAACCTCTACACCAAGCCTTGAGGGCCCTCTATGACTCAAATTTTAAATTTCCCGCTCCACTGCCTGTAGGTCACAATTAGCGTACTGATCCACACATACACGCAGACCGGAAGCTAGCCGCTAGTGCTTTATATATAGTAATGATTGTTTAATCCGCCCACGCCCCCTAATTTTCTCTGGGTCTTCTACCGCCCCCTGAAAGACTCAAACGGCGTTATCGCCTATACTTTTAAAGGTGAATTGGTAACATTTCAGTTGTAATTGAAATGATTGGGATTATCAATAGATGGATGTAAAAAAAAGGATTTTTTTTTTGTTTTATCTTGGAAATTGTCTAATTCTAAATCCAAACTTGAATTAGTGCAATGAGTTTGTTTAATTGAGCAATCATTTGTTGTTCTTATTTACAAATAAAAAATAAAAATAAAAATAACAAAACGTTTTATTGCTAATTGTTTGTAGAAAAATATTTGAGAGGTTTAATTGCTCTATCTCTCACTTGGGATTTTGAAAAAAAAAAAAAAAAAAAATTACATTCCCCCTTTTTCTTTTTCTCGCCATTAAATAGATGTTGCGACAATTTTTCTGAAATCTCAGGAAAGAAAATGCTATGATTCAGTATGTAGACTTTTGACGTGACAACGTTTTAGAGTCGGAGCGCGACAAAAATGGGCAAGAGTTTTCTGAAGGCTAATATTTTCAGAATATGTTTATTAAAGCTTTTGTGGTTTGAAATATTATTATTAGGAGAATTTTTAATTATAGACCACATTTTTTGTATCAAATATTTATTAAAAAATATATAAACACTGTACAACGTTTCGACTGCTTATTCTGCAGCCGTTATCAAGTACTGTGCACTTGGTCCAACTTAAGTGAACCCACTGTCATGTACGTTACTTGCCTTTTTATATACAGCGACGTCAGCGTCATCTGTCGCCATTTCTGTGAAGTTGAATTCAAATTTTCCCGCCATTTTCACTCATTTCCATGAAGTTAGTCACAATTATCAAAGCAAGTGTTTAACATAAAAAGCATGATGTTACAATAAGTTTCTTGAGTTTGATAACATCTATGTAAAAATCAAACTCAGGAAACTTGTTGTAACATCATGTTTTTTATGTAAACACTTGCTTTGATAATTGTGACTAACTTCATGGAAATGAGTGAAAATGGCGGGGAAATTTGAATCCAACTTCACAGAAATGCCGACAGATGACGCTGACGTCGCTGTATATAAAAAGGCAAGTAACTCGACAGTTCACTTGAGTCAGAGCAAGTGCACATTACTTGATAACGGCTGCAGAATAAGCAGTCGAAACGTTGTACAGTATTTAAATATTTTTAATAAATATTTAATACAAAAATATGGTCTTTAATAAAAAATTCTCCTAATAATAATTTTCAGAATAGGTTGCATTTTAGTGATAGAAAAATACTCAGCACTTCCAGTACCGAGGCGATTAACAGGAATAAGCCGGTAAAGTTGCGGGAAGAAGCAAAAATTCATCTATACAAAAATAATCGAAATTAAATTACAAACAAAATTGGTCTAGTACATAATCACACTAAAGTGAACGGTTCGGGTAAAATATGTAATTCTAACAATGGTTGTCATGGTAACAAGATATAAATATTTATCATGGTCTCCTTTCATATGAATTATAAATTTTACCCCTCTATATCTCCCGAACCGTTCACTTTAGCCTGATTATGTACTAGACCAATTTTGTTTGTAATTTAATTTCGATTATTTTTGTATAGATGAATTTTTTCGGAAAACTGCCTAGTTTTCGAGATATTTGCGAAAAACCATCTTCCCGCAACTTTACCGGCTTTTAAAAGGCCCCGGTACTGGAAGTGCTGACTCCATCATTAAAATGCAATCTAGCCTGAAAATATTAGCCTTCAGAAAATTCTTGTCCATTTTTGTCGCCAGCTATAATAAATAAAGATTTTGTGGACGCAAAAATTAACCAATAATTTTACGACTTGAACAATCTTACCCTCTTCCACATGCCTCTTTTTTTCATTACACCGATTGTTTAAATTTACAAAAGAAACTGTGTGTAATTTTATAGGCGATAAAGAAAAAAAAAACGATTTTTTTTTACACCTCTTTTTTTTCTAGAGCTTTGAAGAAGAGGAGAAAAGAAAGATTTACGAGATTGGTTTGATTCACCAAAATCAATCTGCAACCGAATAAATGAAGTGAGTATTGAGGGAGGGGGGGGGGGGGGTTGAAAATCAAATTCCGACACTCCATAAACAAATAAACCCAGGGAGATATCGTAAAAGAAAGAAAGTGAAGGGGAATATTGTCTGTCACTTGGTTGTTAAAGGATTCACGGGGTGGGGGGAGTGAGTGGTCTCTAAATTTGTATCTCAAATTTTTTTTTCGCTCTTCTATCAGCATGTCGCGCTACACGCCGTGACGTCAAAGGCCGTGACGCTACAAGCCGTGACGACAAAAATAAGAAAGTTGAAATTTAATATATATGACGAATTGTAAAAAATAATTGTGAGATTTAATTATTCAATTTTTAAATTGATAAAATATAATTTTTAAAATAATTTAAAATGATTCAATTGTTCTCAGTTTTTAACATGCGTCTATTGATTTCCCATTTTCCAATTATTATGTTAAGATTAAAAACGCGATTTTAATACCCTTAATTGAGTAATTTTCAGTTATACGCCTACGATCCGAAAAAAAGTTTCACTTCACCGTGACTACACATGATCAACTTCTTGAGATCTTCAAGATCCTCTCCGAGAGAAGGCGGGACTCAATTTATGGAAAAATCTGTGATCTGTGAGGATTTTCGGAATTATTGGATTTAGTGTTCCGGCATGTTTTCTGAGATCTGGACCACTATTTTATTTAGCTCCAATAAAAAACAAGGATCAGAGAAATTTCTCCAGTATTTAAAATGACCTAAAAGGGAAATTTTGGAAACTAATTAAGATCTTTATTCTCGACGGGGTTAATTCCCAAAAAAAAATAAGTAAAATTGCATCCGTTTTAGAAGTCCTTATTCTGAGATTCTTGCATTTTATAGATTGTAATTGTTTTGGGTTTATAGATGAAGGTAGTAAGGAGTAGGAGTATCGTACCTTGGGGACTTGTTATGGACAGGGGAGGGAGGAGCGAATCCCACCAGGGAACCAGCCAAGCAACCCCTCGAGGCCAATAGGCTGCTAACAGGATATGCTTGTCCGATGGAGGAGGGTCAATATCGACAACATGCCATCCTCTAACGACAATGTAATGGTACAGTGGAACACAAGATCATCTATGAGATGATTAGCCGTCAGAAATGTTTAATTGTCACTGGATTCTTTATCTATTTGATCACTATCTTATTGAACTTACAGTAATATTAATGTAGAGTTCAGGAGACAGGAATAAATATTACAATAATATATACAGGAAGTTTTTTCCTATTGCAGGTTATTCGGTAAATAATTGAATATTTTTATTGTGACGACCAGCGTTAACTCTCTGGCTTTTGTGGCCGAAACCCGGGAGTTAGCGCTGACTGGCTATCACAATAAAAATATTCAATTATTTACCGAATAACCTGCAATAAGAAAAAACTTCCATTAAGAAGTGGTGGCTGTGATGATAACTTTGAGAGGAAGGGCTGAGGCAGCCAAAAAGAAATAATTCTGAATGCTACAACAAGTTTTCCGGTTATGGTGCATTTATTAGTCATCCATCATCAGTCCTTTAATTGTTTTTTTTTGTCTGTAATTGCTTGGTATATACATATGTTTTGGATTGTTGACAATTGAACATGTATATCGTTGAGCTGGCATACAATGGTCACACAAGAGAGTGAATTATATGACTGTATTCATTCTTGGGTGACTATTGTCAAGCATTGTATACCAGCTCAACAATATACATGTTCAATTATCAACAATTCAAAACATATGTATATACCAAGCAATTACAGACAAAAAAACAGTTAAAGGACTGATGATGGAGCACTAATAAATGCACCGAAACGTCTCCGGGAAATTGTTGTAGCATTCAGAATTATTTCTTTTTGGAAAAAACTTCCTGTATATATATTATTGTATATTATTGGCAAAAGTGGGAAGTTCATCAAATTGACCCTAGAGGAACCATTGATCAAGTGTTTGCTACTCTGCTAATTAGGTAACATCTTCCTAAATGAGGTAATTCTCTTATAGAAGATATTATGGAGGAGGTAAGTGGATAAGCTGCGGATTACGGAGTATGAAGTTTCAACTTCGAGTCTAGCTTTCCGCAAATAATTCCAACATTGCCGATGTCTCTCTCCTCTTAGGGTAGGAAATTGGGAGAAAATATCACCACAGAGTCACAAAAGACCGGGTGTCCTAAGTGCCTTAAAAACGGTGATGTTTCCGACTTTTTCAGCTCGGGACCTGCTGAGAAATGAGGGCCAGTTGGCTGGGAAGGAGCAAAACCTCAGATGATATTATGACGAGTTCAGGAAGAAATACTCAGGTCTTTAATGCCGAAAGAACTTTCGAACGAAGGAATTGGAATATGACCGAACATTCCTCCACTGGACCGGATTTTCGTCAGTAGATACACTTTATTATATCAAGATTTCAATTAAATTAATACAATTAAATATTTATTCAATGTATACACTGTTTTTAATTAAGTTTGCATTAGTTAGACACTATAATTGTTTGATGCAATATAGATATACATGGAGCAGTGCTGTAACGAGGGTATGAAGCGCCTGTGGCAAGTGTCTTACTTGCCCCCCCCCCCCCTCAATCCAATTTCTACCTTTTTAAAGTTATTTTGCTCCCTTTGTAATGGAATTTTTGTAAAATATATAAAGTGAAAAGTGAGGCGCTAGTGGGGAGGGGGCTGATATAAATGACTTGAGTATGGTGGCGAATTCAACCAATGTGAACGAAGCTACGTCACGTTCCTGAGTCTGATGGCGAACCAATTAACTTTTAGTCTTTGTTTAGGACACTTTCCGGTGAGCTAGAGGTGTGAAATTTGATACTTAAGGGTCATTTTTGATGACGTCAGTAGCTTTTTACCAAAATAGACCAAACTAATTTGGTACTTTATTTGACGCCTCACGATTCCTGCTTTCCTTTTTTTAATACTCTATCTATAATAATGTGTGGTTTTATTAGATACCACGATGTAAGTGAAACTTTTTTCGGATCGTATGCGTTTAACTGAAAATTTTCAGAAAATTATTCAATTATTAAAATCGCGTTTTTTAATCTTAACTTAATAATTGGAAAATGGGAAATCAATAGAGGCATGTTAAAAACTGAGAACAATATTTGAAGATTTGAATCATTTTAAATTATTTTAAAAATTATATTTTATCAATTTAAAAATTGAAATAATTAAATCTCACAATTATTTTTTTATAATTCGTCATATATATTAAATTTCAAAAGGCCTTTTACGTCACGGCTTGTAAAGCGACATGCTGACAGAAGAGCGAAAACATTTGAGAGGCTCAAATAAAAGTTTCACTTTAAAAAGACTAAAAAGTTTAAAATAAAAATATAATAAAAAAACTTTAAAAAAAAAATGCTTTTATTTAAATTGAACTAAAAAAGAGAAATAATTTAATTGTTCTATAATTGAATATTTATGACTTAAAATAAAAGCGTGGGGCGTTTCAAAGTGATTCCGAGGCTCTAAGAATATACAATTTCTTAAGCTATCAATGTGCGCCCCACGCTTTTATTTTACGTCATAAATATTCAACAAATTTAACAAGAACAATTAAATTATCTCTCTCTTTTTAGTTCAATTTAAATAAAAGCATTTTTTTTAATTTTCTTTCTCCACTTTCTTTGATTAACTCATAAAAATAAAAAAAAGATATGTTTTAATCTCATCTCTCTTAGGTAGGTAGCCATAAAAAAAAATGTTTATAACACCTCAGAGGATTAATAATAAACGTAATTTGGATTAGAGAATTATTTTTTTTTTTATTAATATTGATTTGATTGCACGTTAAAAGACTTAAACCTTTCCATTGTTTTAACCCCCGTACTAGTGGGGTGGGTTAATCTGTTTACACACACACACACACACCCTCTCTCTAGAGTGATATTAAAAACCTCTTCTCGTTATTCAGTAAATTATATTTGAAATGGGCTTAAAAAAAAAGGAATATATATTATTAATAAAAAAAAAAAAAAAAAAATACATTGATTATATTTAATTAAAATGTATGAAATGAAAAGAATAAAGTATTTATTCTATTTATATTTAAATTCAAAAGGTTAATTTTCCCGATCATTTTACTACTAAATAAAGATCGGATTTTAAGCAAAATGCTTATTGCTGAATTTTATAAGCAACCATTAGTTATTCAATTTCTACACGAATTACGAAAAACTATTGTATTGAGATTTTTTTGCTTTACTATCACATACATATAAAATAAAATTTTGAAGCAGATCTGACGAAGGGTTATCGTGTAATTAATTATTAAAAAATTGAAATTAAACATGTAATCTATGGGAAATGTCGACGAAACGCACACATATCGAATTATATAGCCACTTTTGCAATTGGTAAAAATACAAAAACTTACATTTTATCAATTCATTTCCGATAAATACGTTAAACATAAAATCAAAAGTTTCTGCCGAAATCTTTTAAAGATATTTTAACAAGAATGTCAAAAAATTCTCCAAAATGACAGTCGCCAATATTTAAAAATGAGACTCAGACCAGTCTGGCAACGTCGCATAAAATAATACTCATTTCTCGCTGTCACTTACATTTTTTTTTCCACTTTACGATATTTTTTCTCGCAAATAGTCCATTGTGTTTAAACTGATTTGCATTAATCATTGTAATATATTTAAATAAAATAAAATGGAAGGCATTTAAGATTTAAAATAGATAGCTGATAAATGCAATGTTGCCAGATCTATATTACGTGAAATACTGCTCAGGTCAAAAGGGGGGGGGGGGGGGGGGGGGGGGCGCCCCCCCCCTTTTTTTTTTTTTTTTTTTTTTATTTTAAATTAATAAAAAAAAAAAAATAATAATTTATTAATTTTTTTTTTTTTTTTTATAAAAAAAAAATCCCCCCCCAAAAAAAAAATTTCCCCCCCAAGAAAAAGTTGAAAACCCCCCTTGTTAAAGGCATTCATTTATTATTTTTGGTAATTAAATTATTAACTTAATACAAATATAAACTCTGATGGGTCACGACTAATTAATAAAAGGAATTTTGGCATACAAATTTTTAATTTTATTTAAAAAAAAATTTAGATTCTATTACGGAGTATTATCCGAACAACCTTAAGACCCTTCTTTAAAGATATAAAACTATCGACGTCGAGGAGGTATCCATGAGTAAGGCAGATATTAGCGAATTATAGTTACTTACGAGAAAGCAGAGTGAAATTAACATTATTCTTTTTTTTCGGTCTCACCTGAAACAAAGAGAAGGGAAAATTAGAAAGAATTTCACCGAGTGTACACATATATCGATAAATTTTATAGTCTAAAGCAGGGGTGGCCAACCTGGGGCTCGCGAGCCACCTGCGGCTCTTTGAAGGATTATTTGTGGCTCTCGATAAAGGTACCCGAGTTCCCTTTTCATTTTTGTGTTATTATATTTTTAAAAAATCTGGTGTGACAAGCACAGAACACAACTTTAAATTACCGAGAGTAAGAGAAAGATGTGTGCTGCGCGACCAGTCACACCAGATTTTTTTTTATCGAAAACATTTCATAATATGCCCTTTAATAGACTATGAAATACGATTGATTTTCTAAACTAAATTAGCTTGAATTTTTATTAAAAAAAAAAATAATAAATGAGCTTATATGGTTATTTTTAATATATAACTAGTAAGCTACTATTATTTATTTATTATATTAATATTAAATTTTTTTTTTCATGCCACAAAAAAGTACGAAGGTATTAATATTAAATTTTATTTTATTTGATTTCGGAAAATAAATAATATTTTAATTAAAAATTGTATCATAAAAAAAAAGAGTGTGGAGAGCTAATAAAAATTATGATGGGGGAGGGTAAGAGGGTAAAGGTGGGTTGGGGGGGGGGGGAGAGAAAGAATATTTTATTTAAAAAAAAAAAAAAACAAAAAAAAAATGGAGAAAAGGCTTTTGTAAGTATTATAGACATATTTGGATCTATGGAAGAGGCGTGGCTTAATTTCTGGCCTCCTGGTGGTAAAAAATGGACTAGCCATTGTAGGACTCAATGGCTGAGCTGCTACCAAGGGCGGATACAAGGGGGGGGGGGGGGTAAAGGGAGTAATTACCCCCCCCCCCCGCAGATTTAAAAACTAATACTGTATCTAAAAATTCGATTTGTATTAAATACAAATCATTTTTGGTTCCAGGGAAAATTCCGCGGGTGACAAAAATTTTGCGTCTCTAAAAGGGAAAAAAAATTTGGTTCCGCGAAAGAGGGCATGTTCCGCGGGCGGCACATGAAAAAAATTTTGGTTCTGCGGTTGGCAAAAATTTTGTGTCTCTAAAAAAAAAAAAGGTAAAATATTTATACAGACGGGCAAAAAATTTTTGGTTCCGCGAAAAAAAATTTTTTCGCAGAAAATTTTTTGAGATTACCCCCCCCCCTCCCCCAGAAACACCTCTGGATCCGCCTTTAGCTGCAACGCAAGTACTCGTGTTTTATTAAATATAAAAAAATGCGTGTGACGATACAGGAAATTTGTAGGTTTGTTTCTGCTACACCTACTAATAATTAGTAGGTGTAGCAGAAAACGGCTTTTATTTAGAATGTTCAAATTATTTTTAACGCCGCACCCCGTCAAATTATGCAGATAGTTATAATACATATAAATTTTAAGTTTCATCCCAATCGGAGGTCATTTAGACGTGCCGCAAACGGCTTAAGGTTTAGAAAAATCGAAATTTTTAATTAGATATCCCTGAATGCAAAAAACATTTATTTACGATATTCTATAGTTCTTTGGCTTTTTAAAAATCATTCATTCATAAAAATCTGTTAATTATTAACGAAATTATGAACAAAAACGTCATCAAGTTACGTCATAGGTGATAGTTAAAAAGAACAGGAAAGTTTTGTAACTATTTTTTTTTTTTTTAGAGAAGACAGAAGAATTTTGACTGTCAGAAATCCATTTTTTTTTTTTATTTTAAGGCTGATTAACTTGAGTTGAGAGAGAGAGAGAGTAAGGGGGAGGGGAGAAAATATAAACCATAAGAGGGGGTAGGGGGGAGAAAGGTTATAAATTTGCATTTTATTTTTTATCTACAAGAAATAAATCATGCACCTCGTTGGGCTTATGTAGATTATAGAGTTTTAATGCTCTCTCTCTCTCTCTCTTTGGTTAAAAAAAAAAGAAGAAAAGAGGGAGAAGCAGGCAGGCAGGCAGCCATCAAGCAAATAGATTAAGGGGAAAAAAAAAATAGAGTTGAACCAACAACATAATTTTCTTATGAATAAAAATATATTTAATATAATAATTCATAGTTTTTTTTTTTTTTTTTTACAATCTAGAAAATCCTTTCTGCGGGAGAATATTTATTAGTGTTTTAAATTTTTTGCAAATTTTCGAGGAATATTAAAAACTAGTAACTGACCGAAGTTTCTGTTTGGGTTACGGTTTCGGCCAAAAACCAACCGAAACTTGAGTTTGAAAAGGTAGGATGAGACTCGTACAAAATACTTTTCCTCTATATATTTCATATATAAGGTAAGAGAAAATAAAAAAAAAAAAAAAAAAAACGTTAAATGAGATTCTCATCTAAAAAAAAATCTGGTGTGACTGGCCGAACAGCACACAAATTTCTCTTACCTTGGGTAATCGAAAGTTGTGTTCTGTGCTTGTCACACCAGATTTTTCGTTTCGACATATATTTAGTTTCCGCCGGAATATTAGAATTCAAGATGTAAAATTTATAAGTATGGGAAAATATTTATATTTTGTTACCATGGCAACCATTTCTCCTATCTTTCCTATGGAGTACAGGAGTAAAGTGGTCTTCAGAAGATTTCAATGGCAAAATGAGAATATACTTTTTAAAAAGCATCTAAAAAAATAATTGATTTTACTTTCTCTTACCCTAAATATGAAAGATTTTTATCAAAATCGTTAGAGAGCGAATTTAGAGAAAATCGTAAAACTGAAAAAGTACCTAGTACTCTTTGGCCGATTTTGATTAAAAGCTTATTTTCGCGCCCTATGGGGGTGCCTAACTTAAATATAAAATTTCATCTTCCTAGCTCAATTTCTTCCTGCTTTAAATTGAACCCAAACAGACAGACCATGTCGCGAAAACCACTTTGTTGGACTCAGGGGATCTCAAAACTTGTATATCCATCAAAATCTCGACACCGAATTTTTGACATGGATCCATTACTTTCTCTCTATATATACCAGGTATATGTATATTAATATATACATATAGGTAAGAGAAAGTATTTTGATCCAGATCTGAAAATCCTGGATCGGACCGGATTTAAATTCAAAAAATCCTGTCCATCCTTGTATGTATATTTATATTAATTTTTTGAAACGAGTTCTAGAAGAAGAAAGTCAAAAGCATGGAAGGAAGTCCAAGATGAGTGACGTAACTGTTGTTGTTATCTTTTTTTTCAGTCAATCGCGAGTAATTTCCAGACGGGAACAAACAACCCTCTAAGCATAAAAAGTCAATTTTATTGACCCCCTCAAGATTGAATAATTCAAATTTTAACAATAACTTGGAGGAAAGGGATCAATAAAGGAGGGAATTTTCTTTTTCAAAGGTAGGTACAATTGCCCTAAATAGAGCCCTTATTTAAAGAACTTTAAATGGGGTGCCAATTCAAATAAAATTATTCAAATTTTATCGCCGATATCTTCAAACCCTTCTTCTCTCTCTCTCTCCTCTCTATTACGTTCTTGCTTACTTAAATAACAACGTTTTTTTTTTATTTTTTAAATTACAAACATTTCGTTCTTGTAGAAGATAATAAAATGAAATTATCATTTTTTTTTTGTGTTGTTGTTGTTGTTGTTTGATAAAAAAAATGTTTCTTTTTTATTTTAACTACATCTTGAGAGTGAACAGATCGTTTTTATAAGAGAAAGCAAAAATACACGTTTTTGTGTCACTAAATGCAAAATGTCTTGAAATTTTGCTTATCTTAGTGGCACCACTTCAGGGGGGGGTTATCACTGCTTTAAAAATATTAGACATAGCACGCTATGTGGTGTTCGGCTGCTGGGATTTGAAACCGAAACGTTAGTTCGGTGGGCTTGGTCGGTTCAAGGCAGTCGTAATTGGTAAGTCCCATCGACGAACCTTACTACCCCTCTTAAAGAAGTCGTGGGACCTGTATACCCTATTTACGGCGTTAAACTCCGCAATAAGGGAGTCGAGTTCGAATAGGGGAATTGAAAGGTGATTTAGGACATTTGAGATATAAAATGGAGCTGGTTGAGGTACAAGGCCGGGAGACGTGGAGGATACGCGAAAAACGGCAAAATTTTGGGACTTTTTTCGGGTTTTACAGTTCAATTCAAAAACTATGGGCTTTTTGACATTAGTTGCTTATAGCATTTTGAAAGTATATTAAATTTGAAAAAAATTGAAGCCAAGCCACATCTCCGTATCTCTAATAGTTTTTGAGATATGATGATTGACAAATTTACATGCTTTTCAGAAATGTTACAATTTTCAGATACGATTACGCGGAAGCACAACTTTATTTTTGCTTGTAAAATGTGAATTCACAAGGGGTACAAATAAAATACCAAAAATGCAGCGTTATATCGCGTTTTGTGAATTTAATGTCGAATTTTTAATTAAAATTGTTGGTTGAATATTTGGGTTTATAAAATAAAATTCTTGTGTGACTGATCGCACAGCACAGCACACAACTTTCTCTTACCTTCGGTAATCGAAAGTTGTCACACCAGATTTTTTGTGTCGACATATAAATATTTAGTTCCCGACAGTAAGGTACATTCGAATTTCAAGATGTAAAATTTATAAACATGGGCAAAATATTTATATTTTGTTACCATGGCAACCATTTCTCCTATCTTTCCTATGGAGTACAAGAGTAAAGTGGTCTTCAGAAGATTTTCATAGCAAAATGAGAATATACATTTTAAAGAGCATCTAAAAAATAATTGATTTTTGAATTTGAATCAAAATCGTTGGAGCGAATTTAGAGAAAATCGAAAAAAAAAAAAAACTGAAAAAGTACATCAGTACTAGTACTTTTGAACCGATTTTGTTTAAAAGCTTATTTTCACGCCCTAGGGGGGGGGTGCCTCACTTAAATATAAAATTTCAACCTGCCTAGCTAAATTCCTTCATGCTTTAAATTGAATACAGACAGACACACACACACACACACACACACAGACCATGTCGCGAAATCCATTTTTTTTTTCAGGGGACTTCAAAACGTGTATATCCATCAAAATCTCAACATCGAATTTTTGACATGAATCCAATACTTTCTCTCTCTATATATATTAACATATATAGAGGTAAGAGAAAGTAAAAATACGGTAGGATTTAATCAGAAAAAGTAAAAAAAAATACGTCGTGACTCTTTAGAATTCCGAGCTAATGATTAATTAACAACCCGCAATGCAGACATAAAAATTTTTTTCATTTATTGTTACTTCACACACAGATATAAAAAAAAGAGCTAAGTAGCTTTAAAAGAGATACGATGAAAGATCGAATTGGATACTTGATGATAGCAAAAAAAAAAGGGGGAATGTATTAAATATTTGATTTTGCGTTTGGACGGCGCCCGGCAATTTAAGTGCATTGCTATATATTATTGATCCTTGAAAATGGATGTCAAGATTTTAGAGCGAGAGAGTGAATGACTCTCTCTCTCTCTCTCTATCGTTCTTTCTTTGAGGGTTGGCTGCTCTGTTCAGAGAGACCACAAACCCATATAGAACGAGAGAGAGAGAGAGAGTTTGTACTCTCGCTCAATCGTTTCGGAGGTAAAGAGAGAGAGAGATGAGAGTCAAAGAGCAAGCAAAAGTAGAAACAGCCGAAATTCATTTTTTTCAATATTAGAAAACAAATAGAATAAAAAAAAAAAAAACACTCACACTTTTTTCTCATTCACACTCACACTCATTCACACAGTCTTTTCAGCAACTCAGGCCATATAAGACTTACGTAACCGTTATTTTATGAAAATATCTATTGGGGCATTTCTATTTAAGCTATTTCGTATATAAATGGCTTAAATAAAATCATCGGACTGCCTGGGGTCCGAACCCGCGACCTTTGGTATAGGAGGCAGGCATGCCAACAACTAGACCATGCACGGGGGCACAAATAGAACTATGGAACAACAAAAATTAATTCTCTTTGTTGATTAGAAGAAACTTGCTTTGGTAGTAAAGTCCTTTTGCGGCAAACATAGTTTAATAAATATTTTCTTAAATAACTCTTCTTTGATGACAAAAATTAAATTAAATAAACTTTTATTTCGCCCTCGGGCTTGGTGTAGGTGTTAGCGTGCTAACATCCTATACCAAACGTCGCGGGTTCGGACCTCAGGCAGTCCGATGATTTTATTTAAGCCATTTGGATACTAAATGGCTTAAATAAGAATGCCTGGACCCCAATATATATATTTCAAATACAGTCTTAAATGGCCTAAGTTGTCAAAAAGACTGTGTGAATGGGAAAAAAGTGTGAGTGTTTAAATTTAAATAATTTTATATCCGAAGAAAAATTACAAAAAATAGCTCAAACGAGATTCGAATACTAAAAAAAAAAAGTCGTATAGCTTGCTAACAAAAAAAAAAAAAGCTCGAACGAAAAATGGCGCCCCAGTTGGGCTTCGAACCCCCCCCCCTCCCCCCTGCACTCAAAGGCTAGTTACGCCGCTGAGTACTCATATGAGTTAAGTATCGAGTAAAAAAGTATCGATACTAGTAAGTAATTTTTCATGTCCCTACTTATCACACCAGTTTTATTTTTGTGTCGACATTTATTTAGTTTCCAACAGTAGGGTACATTGATTTCAAGATGTAAAATTTCTATATGGAAAATATTTATATTTTGTTACCATGCAACCATTTCTCCTATCTTTCCTATGAGACAAGAGTAAAGCGGCTTCAAACAATTTGAAGGAGCAAAATGAGAATATACATTTTAAAGAGCAACCAAAAAATAATTGATTTATGAATTTTAAAAAAAATCGTTGGAGCAAATTTTGAGAAAATCGAAAAAAAAAACTGAAAAAGTGCATCAGTAAAGTACTAGTACTTTTTGGTCGATTTTGTTCAAAAGCTTCGTGTCACGTCCCATGGGGGTGCCTAACTTAAATATAAAATTTCAACCTCCTAGCTCTTTTCGTTCTTGAGATATTTTGTTCACAGACACACACACAGACAGACAGACACACACACAGACACACAGACAGACCATGTCGCGAAAACCACTTTTTTGGATTCAGGGGACCTCAAAACGTGAAGATCCATCAAAATCTCGACATCGAATTTTTGACATGAATCCAATACTTTCTCTCTATATATATTTACATATATACATAGGTAAGAGAAAGTTAAAAAAAAATCAATTTAAATATGCATATAACAGCCAAAATAAAACAGGCAATGAATACAACTATCCGATTCAGTGCGGGAAAGTTTTGCAACTTGATTGCCTATGTTTTTTTTTTACTCAATTTTAAATAAATAAAAGGATTTAATAAAAAAAAAATTTAAGGTATTTTGAAAAGAAATTTGTTGTACTATTTCCGTTTTTCAAATGTATTATTATATACTTTAACTCTTTGTCCGATTAAAGTGCTTTGCACAGCAGAGAGAGAGAAAAATAAATCGGGCATTTTATACAGCAAATAAGGCAGCATGTATGTGTGTGTGTGTGTGTGTTGCTTTTTTCAAAATTGACTCTCTCTATGTGGGTGTGTGTTTATTTAACATTCAACATTTGAAATTGTAATTGCATTCACATTTAGTGTTATAGCTAAAATTTGTAAATTTAAGGAACGTAAGAGAGAGAGAGAGAGAGAGAGAAAGAGAGGGTGATTCTCTTTTGGGCTAGCTATTCTTTGAATTTTTTTTTTTTTTTGGTCATTCATTTTATATGTCCAGACACACACACACACAGAGAGAAAAGACAACGATGGATGAAATTATTTAATCCTATATGTAAATTAACTTGGCGGTAAATCCCTATTTCTCTAAATCTCTTAGAATGAGACAGAAAAAAAAAACAAAGCATGTTTAGAATATTTTTTTGTTTTGTTTTTTTGGAATTGTAAATCACATGGCTTTCAAGCTGAACAAATTTCTAATTAAAAAAAAAAAAAATTGTTATGGATAGGTTCTCAAGGGGCGATAACACCCCCTTGTGGGGGTTTGTGAATTTCGGAGGGGGTAGTAGAAGACCAGAGATAGCCCTCGGGGCTTGGTGTAAGGGTTAGAGTGCTAACCTCGTAATACAAAACATCGCGGGTTCGGACCCCAGGCAATCCGATGATTTTATTTAAGCCATTTGGATACTCTCTAAAAACGAATTAGTAAAAAACTACTAATTCATAGTGAATAGTCACTTTTTTAAGATGTGCAAAGTAGACCACCCGTAAATAGTGGATATCCACTTTTTCAATTAGTAAAAATTATTAATATGAAAAATTCACTAATTGAATAAGTGAATTTTTAAAAAAATAATGACCAAAAAAAGAAATGTTTAAGATATCTGAAATAAGGTGCGATGACACCGGGACCTTAACTTGTGTTTACTGACTCGAGTTCTAGCCGAACCCACTTAAACTTGACTTACTATTACTTCTCTGTTATTTGCTATATAAGTATGTCGCTGATGTTAACAATGCTTTTTACTTGAATGTTACTATATTCCTTCCCAGCAATTTATTTCTAAATAAACTTAATAAAACTAATTATCGTTATATCAAGAAATATATTTACTAAATTTTAAGTAAAAATATTTCTTAATTGACTATTTAAAAAATAATATTTTATTAATTTAAAAAAATTTGGAATCTATTTGTTTTGACTTAACATATATTTCCTGCAATTTTTAACAAAAAATACAAGTTATCTCAATATTATTATTTATTTGTATTATTATTACTTAAATAAAGCCTTATATTGCCAAAAATGTCTTTATTAAGGAACCGATCAAACAGCTGGTCGGCCATGTTGGCTTCTCAGACAGCCGGAATTGAATGAACTACTTTTTGAATTAGTAAAAAATAACTAATCTAAAAGTAACCAATAAATTTACTAAATATCTTAGTAGATTCTACTCAAAATGACTAAATTTGGTGTAATTTTCTTACCTACTGTTTGAATAAGTATAAATTCTACTAATTCGTTTTAAGAGAGTAAGCTTATTTTAAACATTTCTTAATTAATATGTGATTAATAATAACAATAAATTCATTTTTAAATTTAAAAAAAAATCAAAGATTATTGGGACAGATTGTTTTTTTGTATTTGCTTGATAACAAAAAAGTTAATTACGATAATTTTTTAATAAGTCATTAAAAAAATTATAGCTCGATGTCCCAATCAATAATCTCTTATGAATTTAATTCATTTAAAAAAAAAACCGCATTGAAAAATTCCTTGTAATAATCTAGTTTTTTTTTAAAGTAAGTTTATACGTCGCTCCTGAACCCCCTTAAATATCCCCCCTGACGCTTGTGGATACTCAATTTAACCCTCCCTCTTTTTTATTCCCCCCCCCCCCTCCCTCTCGTTTGTTTTTTTTTTTATATGAAGAGGCGTGTGTTTTCTACAAGGATAGGAGGATAAGTGGTGTTAACATCCCCTACTCACTCTCTGAAGTACAATTTTTTTCTTCTTCTTTATCTAATGGTTATTTTTTAGTGTGTCTGCACTCTCATCTCATCTCAAGAGATAACACGCCACCATCACCTTTATCTAAACGTATGTTGTTAGTTAGATTCTCCCAGTCATGAAGAGAGAGAGAGAGGGTGGATACCAAATCTACAAATCCATTTGCTTTAACTCCCCCCCCACTAGAGATTATACAAATTTACTAACATAGGCCTAATAATCGTTAAATTTCTACTCTTATTAAATTTAATTCAAATTATCCCATATTTTAGTGGTAATAACTCCTTTTTTTTTTTACTTTCTCGTATAGAGAAAGTTATGTAATCGTAAAAAAATTCGACTTCGAGATTTTGATGTTTCTCCACGTTTTAGACCTCCCTGAGTCCAAAAAAACCATTTTTGGCATTATGTCTGTGTGTGGGTGTGTGTGTGTGTGTAAACACGATTGCTTAAAAACCAAAGCAGCTAGATCGATGAAACTTGGTATATGCTCCTTACACTAAAATTGTAGATTTCTATCAACTTTTGGAGTAAATACCTCACTTGGAAGTAGTACTTTACTTAAAAAAGTTTTTTCAAAAATTTTGAAATTTTCAATTTTTTTGTTATATTATGATAAAATACTCTATTGTAAAAAGTTTTTATTCTTTGACATTTTTTCGAAAACTGAATAGTTTTTGAAATAATCACAGAAGAAATAGAAAATTTTCGTTAATTTTGATAAAAAAATCAAAACAAAATCATACTGGTGTCATTAAAAAAAGGGTAAATATAAACAAATGAATTTGTGAAACAAATGAATTTGTTTATATTTACCCTTTTTTAATGACACCTGTATGATTTTGTTTTGATTTTTTTATCAAAATTAACGAAAATTTTCTATTTCTTCTGTGATTATTTCAAAAACTATTCAGTTTTCGAAAAAATGTCAAAGAATAAAACTTTTTACAATAGAGTATTTTATCATAATATAACAAAAAAAATTGAAAATTTCAAAATTTTTGAAAAAACTTTTTTAAGTAAAGTACTACTTCCAAGTGAGGTATTTACTCCAAAAGTTGATAGAAATCTACAATTTTAGTGTAAGGAGCATATACCAAATTTCATCGATCTAGCTGCTTTGGTTTTTAAGCAATCGTGTTTACACACACACCCAGATGTAATTCCAAAAGAATATTCGAGAAAGTCTCGGGGAAGTCATTCCCCATATTTTTTTTTTTTAGAGATTTACTGAGTAAATTAGACCAATTCGTCCCATTCACGTTGACCAAAGAATGCTAGTACTTTGTCTGTCTGTCTGTCTGTCTGTCTGAGAACAAAACATCTCAGGAACGAAAAGAGTTAGGAGGTTGAAATTTTATATTTAAGTTAGGCACCCCTCTGGCATATGACAGGAAACTTTTGAACAAAATCGGCCAAAAAGTACTAGTACTTTACTGATGTACTTTTTCAGTTTTTTTCGATTTTCTCAAAATTCGATCCAACGATTTTGATAAATATTCATGTCATCAAGCATCCCATCAATCATGAAGCATAAAATCAAATATATCATCAAGCATCTCGTCAAGCATCTCATCAAGCATCACTCATGTGATCAAGCATCCCATCAATCGTGAAGCATAAAATCAAATATATCATCAAGCATCTCGTCAGGCATCTCATCAAGCATCACTCATGTGATCAAGCATCCCATCAAGCATAAATCGTGTTTACTTTCGTCCTATCAATCATGTCATCAAGCATCTCTCATGTGATCAAGAATTTCATCAATCATGTCATCAAGCACCCCATCAATCATGTCATCAAGCACCCCATCAATCATGTCATCAAGCACCCCATCAATCATGTCATCAAGCACCCCCCCATCAATCATGTCATCAAGCACCTCCATCAATCATGTCATTCACGCATCCCATCAATCATGTCATCAAGCATGAATCATGTCATCAAGCATCCCATCAATCATGCCATCAAGCATAAATCGTTTCATCAAGCATCCCATCAATCACCATTTTCCATAAAAGCGCGGAGGTTCTGGTTCAAATCCAGGGTGTGCAACTATGCCCAATCTTAAGCGTGAACGACACGGGACAGTCCCGCCAAAAATCGGGATGTGTGGTTATTTTAAGCACAATCACAGATGGTTGTAAAGAAAGCTGTATGTGGTTCCTCCCACATCTCTGATTAACCTTTCAATTTAAAGGTGTAAAATTAAAATCAATCAAAATTGTTAAAAAAAAAAAACACTCTTCAATCCTCAATTGCCGCTTGTCGATCGGCTTAAAAAAATTTAATTGAGTTTTTAGTAGAGGTGAATCGTTATCCTTTTCTAAATGAACCGTTATCTCCATGCAAAAAAAAAGAAGAGAACGCTATCTATTAATTATTAGATATATATACAAACAAAATGTTTTTTTTTTTTTTTTTAAAGATACGATGGCGGTGATTAAAAAAAAAATAATAAAATAAACTCTTGCTAAATAAACAAAGAGCTTTGTTATTTGCAAATGGATATAATTTGAATTAGAAAAGTCTCTTTATCTCTGTAATTGCTATTTATATATATATATATATATATATATAAAAACGGTAAGATTTTTTTTAACGTTAATTGGTTACCAAGTCTTTTTTTATTCAATTGGAGTTTTTTTTTTTTTTTTTTTTTTTTTTTTTTTGGGAAGGGAAAACTTTTCAATTCCATTGCATCTATTTTAAAGTTTGAAAAAAATTTAAATTTCCCGCTAATATATCTTTGACGTCATAAGGATTCCAAAAAAATCTTATTTTACTTATATCTCTGGAACTATATATCAGATTAGTATGAGCTTTGGCAAATTTATACTCCTAAGTGGTTTTAAGAAGTTATTAAAACGAGAAGTGAAACAGTCCGCAGGGAGCGGTAAAAATGATTGGCATTCTTATTTAAGCCATTTGCTATCCAAATGGCTTAAATAAAATCATCGGACTGCCTGGGGTCCGAACCCGCGCCTCTCGGTATAGAAGGTTAGCACGCTAACCCCTAGACCAAGCCCCGAGGGCCCCTCGTCTTCTTAATTACGAAAAGAAAATTTTTATTACTACTAGCCTCGTCGCCCGCCTTCGGGGGGCTTCGCGCCTTGCCGGGGGCTTCGCCCCTCTGGATCCCCCTCCAGCTGGCTTGGGCCCGCCTGCGGAGGACCCTCGTCTTTTCTTCTTCATTAAGAAAAGAATTTTTATTTTTTTTTATTTTTGGGTTTGCGGCCTTAGCCATCCAGCCGAAAAGAAAATTATTCCATTCCAATTCAGTGCCTGCGTGAAGATTCATGGAATACACAAATGAAAAAAGAATACATAAATATTTCTCTATACATTTCCTATGGGAGAAATCGTAACTTTAAGAATTAATAACTCAAAAAGTTATAGCGAATTTCGGAATGAAAATAATTTTCCTGTATTTCCGAGAAGGTCCTCCTTATGCATATAAAATTTCATTTCAAAATTCCAATGGGATGTTGCCTAAATAGAGCGTGACAGACAGACGGGCAATAGCGAATTATATATATATATATATAGATTCCAATCCAGTGTGTGTTTGAGGATTTGTTTACATCCATAGATTACACAAATACAAAGAATACATAGATCTTTCTCTATACATTTCCTATGAGAGAAATCGTAGTAATTTTAGATTCTAAGCTTGTTTTTGACACTCGCATAGACATTATTGTAAAGAAGTCATTTAAAATGTTGGGTTTTGTCTTGCGAACCTGCCGTCGTTTTTCATCCGTCTCTACTTTTACTAATTTGTACTGCTCTCTTGTGCGCTCTCACCTGGAATTCGCATCTGTGTCCTGGTCTCCACACTACCGTATTTATGTAAATAGAATTGAGTCGATCCAGAGAAGGTTTTTGTATTTTATTAATAATAGATTTCCAAATAATTCCTTGGCTCTACCTTCTCTGGAAAAACGAAGAACATACACATAATAAACACATACATAAACTCAAAAAGTTATAGGAATTTCGGGACTCGAGTATTTTTCAATAAGACTGCAAAATTTCGTTTCAAAATTCCAACCGGAAGTTGGTCAAACAGAGCTTGACAGACGGACAGTCCGCTGTTATTATATATAGATTAATTACACGCTACCTAAAGGACAAGAGGACAAGATGCTATGGTTAAGGGCGAGATGCGGAAACCTGATGGGAGGAGGAGGAGGGCAGTGGATGGAGGGAGCATGCAGGATCTGCAAGAGAGGAAGAGTGTGCAACGCACATTTCGGAGAGTGTGAAGAGGTAGTGCGACTGCTGGGGGATGGTCAGGAGGAGTGGTGGAAGAAGCTGAGAGGTCATGGAGGTGCTGAGAGCGGTGGAGAAACACTGGACGGAAGAAGGCAAGATAGCCCAAACCCTATAGGGTACGGCTTTGATTCGATCACTAGTACTGAATCTAGTTTTGCTGTATATATAATTTGTAGAATAATAGAACGTGGCTGTAGCTGATATGTTTAATGGAAGAGGATGCAGCCAAATAATTGAGCCTCTATTTAGTAACGAACACTCTTTATTGGGACGTTTCGGCTGGATCAACCCTGCCATCTTCAGCCTTCATAGAGCATATATAAATTTTAGTTGGCATTTTTCAATAATACAAGTTATTTGCATTCTTTGTCTAATGAATGTTATATTCCCTTAAATACCAACAAGTGAATATTATGAAGGTTGACCTTCACGCTATCACTTGTTGGTATTTAAGGGAATATAACATTCATTAGACAAAGAATGCAAATAACTTGTATTATTGAAAAATGACAACTAAAATTTATATATGCTCTTTGAAGGCTGAAGATGGCAGGGTTGATCCCAGCCGAAACGTCCCAATAAAGAGTGTTCGTTACTAAATAGAGGCTCAATTATTTGGCTGCATCCTCTTTCCATTAAATATATAATTTGTATATAATTGTTCATTATTGTACCTAAAGCCCGGTCCAGACGCTACAACCTTTTAAGTCTGCGAGGTCTTAAGACGGAGTGAAAACGCTGTAATTTTGAGTGTCCAGACGGTGCAGTCATATTTGTATTTTTTGCTCAGTCTTGTGTGATATCGTCATGGGGGAGGTTCTCCTGTGGTCAATTTTTGCATGCTCTCTCGTTAGAAAAAAAAAAGATTAGAACATCTTAGAAGAACCGGGCGTTCGAAGTGGTCGATTTCTCTGAATTTTTCTACTAATTTTTCATAAGCTTCCCCCTTTTTCTCCCTGTTACTATACTCCCTCGATTTAACACGCCAAATACATGGGAAACTTTCATAAAGTGCAATAAAATCAGTTAAAAACTCTCTAGAACATTGCCGAAGGTCAGCCATCGTGGAGTGATTAGGGAAAACTGAGGAACAAAACGATTCGGAACATGGAGCAAGCGTCCACATGCACCGACTTGTCCGCACAGGTCATGGATTTCAAAGCTAATTTGCTCAGTTATCGCTGCAACTGTACCGTCTTCCCGCCGGGCTCAAAACTGCGCAAATTTCCTGTCCACACGCAACGTTTTAACTGCAACGTGTTGAAACTGCGCAGACAAAAGGTTCTGCAAAACGTAGCGTCTGGACCGGGCTTTAAGGATTGAATAAATAATAATAATAGATTAATTACACATCTAAACAGAAACCCTTTTAGGCGGGTCGTGCAGCTATCTTAAATAGAAAAAGAAAAAAAAAAAGAAATAGAGAGAGAGAGGGAATCTGTTTTATTGGAAATCCAAAATGGTTCGTTGAGGTCTTTCACTTCCAGTTGATTGAGGACAAATGTTGATAAATCAAGTCGTAGATGTAACATGAACCCTCTCTCTTTACTTGAATGTTTGTGAAAAAAGGGACAGACAGATAGACAGACAGACAGACCGTCTCTCTCATTCTCTCTTTCAGTTACCATGAGATTGATAGAGGCGAAGGATTCTATTACTACTACTACTACTACCACTCTCTCTCTGCTGCTCATCATCATCCTTCCTCTTCTTCATTCTCTCTTTTGGTTAGGTTTCAAGTGTTTTCCACACACACGATGACGTCATCTCCATCGATTCCTCTGCTGTTGTTGTTGTTGTTTTTTTTGCCTCTTTATTTCTTCCACAATACACACACTCTTTTTAATGATCATCTATTGTTATTGTATAATAATATAGCAAAAATAATATTGAGGATAATTTATACACTTTGGAGCAAAAATAAAAACAGAGAATACTAATAAAAACTTGATTAAAAAGTAAATTATTTATAAATATTCTGTATGGACCGTTTATTTTGAAAGTGGTGTAAATGTCCATTTTTGTAAAAAATTGTGATGGGCCTATCACACAATTTGTGCTTAATTTAATGTAAATTTTTTATGTATAAATAATTAGTTGTAAATTTCTTAATAAATTCCTATGTTTTGTACAGTTGTAATTTGGACGTTAAAAGAAATTGAGCATTCATTGATTATGAAAGTGGTTTAAGTCCAATTTGAGGTAGGTGTCATAGCAGATGTTTGTCTGTCATTAGGATTATTTTTATTATGTAATAGATCAATGTAGAAAACATAATAAATTCATTTTACATGAAATGAAATGAGAGTATTTCGTTTCAACAAAAAAGACCACTTTACTCTTGTACTCCATAGGAAAGATAGAACTGGTTGCCATGGTAACAAAATATAAATATGTAGATTATTTAGTAGGCTGGGATGAGTAGAATAATGGGGTTGGAGAATAAAAACCAGCAGATTAAACGCTCCACCTGACGTCCTTTATTTGGCAAATATTTCGACGCATATAACATGCATCATCCTCAGTGCCGCGCTTTAAAACAATTTAATTAACAAAAAGATAAATAGAGATGAGCAATACACAGTATTACAATTTTTAAAATAATATTACACTTCACTAATACTCACTTTTATAAACAAAAATAAGATCTTTTCTCAAAGTTTGAATAAAAAAATTTTGAAAAAATGTATGAAGACAAAAGCAATACGGAGGTGCTGCCATCTAGTGACAAATTTATAAACGAAGCTGAGCGTTCTTTAAATAGAGTACTATATGGGTATTATTATTTTTTTAATATCATTCCTGCATCAGAGCGGTCATCAGCTTAAAGAAGGCACCTCACAAAGAACATGTATGACGCCCCTAAGGCTTTTAAATAATTTTTGGACCAAACCCACCTATTACATCCTGTGAGTAATTTTTTGTAATATTATTTTAAAAAATTGTATTGCTCATCTCTATTTATCTATTTGTTAATTAAATTGTTTTAAAGCGCGGCACTGAGGATGATGCATGTTATATGCGTCGAAATATTTGCCAAATAAAGGACGTCAGGTGGAGCGTTTAATCTGCTGGTTTTTATTCTCCAACCCCAAAATATAAATATTTTCCCATGTCTATAAATTTTACATCGACCTACGGGCTTGGAGTAGTTGGTAGAGCGCCTACCTTCTATACCGAACGTCGCGGGTTCGGGCCCCAGGCAGTCCGATGATTTTATTTAAGCCAATTGGATACCAGATGCCTTAAATAAGAATGCCTGGACCCCTAATAGGTGTATATTATCAATAACGGATATCGTATAAAGTCTTATATGGCCTGAGTGCCGAAAAGTCTGTGTGAATGTGTGAATGTTAAAAAAAAAAAAAAAAATTGTAAGAATTTCGGGACCCGAGTATTTTTTCCTGGAATCTCCATAACGTCCTCTATAGGAATACAAAATTTCGTCATTTCAACGGAAAGGTGGCCAAACAGAGCAAGACAGACGGAAGGATAGACAGACAGACACACTCCGCTATTATTATATAATATATAGATATATATTTATTTAAGTATTGGAAAATTCGGCATCTAAGGCCATTTAGACCCCATCCCTATTTATTTCAAATGATTGATAGCCAATTCAAATGAAATAAATTTTTCTCGCTTGGGACGGGAAGGAAACTAATGTCTTCTCTCTGAGCCATGGGTCACGGGCTAAATTATAATTTGATTACAAGTATTCGTGAAGAAAAAATTTAAAAAGAAAACCGAATTCGGTTTTTCGGTTTTTGAAAATTAGCCAAAAAAACCGGTTTACCGGTTTCTGTTTCCACCGGTGTCCAAACCCTACTTGACACCTTATAATAACGAAAGGTACTTCGAGTAAACTTTCTAAATATGTAAATTATAATTAATCAAACTCGAAAAATCCAGTTATATTCAAACGATTAGCGAGGTTGGTGGAAGGTCTAGGATAAAACGAGCTAGCTGGACCTAGACACAAGGATTAGTTCATTAGGAAAAAGAACGCAGGAGAAGGAGGAGTTAGAAATAGGAAATAAAGTAATTGCAATTGGGGTCTTCATGAACGAAAAAACAAACTGGGATTCGAGTAGAATCAATTCATTTGTCTTAATTTTTGTTTTACAATTCAACAAAAAGAGGAAACGGAGATTTAATTGTTTTTTTTTTTTGATTAATCACCATTAATCCCTCAAAGAAAAAAAGATAATATTCTTTTTAATTTCAAGCAATTAATCTTTTTGATATTTCATCTAAATATGCTGATGGTTTTATAATTAATTTCACGAAATTTAATTAAGCAAATGTTGTTGTTGTTGTTGTTGTTGTCCAGTTAAGCCGCCGCCATCATTTTCCAGTCTACTGACTACCACATAATCACCGTTTGGTCGTTTTCCAAAACTTTTTTCCTCTTCTTATTTATGACACTTTAAATTAGAAGGCAGATGTCTTTACAATTTACAACAACTTATTATATATATATACAAATGTCGTGAATAGGAAAGTTTTTTTTTTTTTTTTTACACGATTTATGTTTGACAAAAAGTCATCTGTCTTTGAGCACGTAACGACTACGACGACGACGACCGGTAGTTGGTTTCTTCTTCTTTTTTAAGAGTGAGAAAGAAAGATTTATGAGCCCGTAGGGTGTGTGTGCGCGAAATCCCCACCTGCTAATTGTGACTCGACATGAATCCAGGGGAGGGATTTGATATCTTCCAAAATTTATAACTCTTCCACGATTGTACTACCTAAAGTCAAATAACATCCATCTATAGATCTCAAATATAGAATCATTATCACGGTGGAATGGACATAGGTGCTTTGCTCCCCTGAACTCTCCGTCAGCTGGCTCGGGCCCGCAGATTTCCTATGTATTCCAATCCTGTACCTGCTTCAGGATTTGTTTACATTCATAGAATACACAACTGCAAAGAATAGTTAAATATTTCTCTATACAGAGTAGTGAGGATATCCAGACAGTAAAAAAACAATAAAGAAAATTATATTTGTCTTTATTTCATCTCAAACACATTATCAGGAGTTGTCAAGAGCTCGAGGCAAACAACATTTGTCCTGGATGAAGGCCGGAATATCGGCCGAAACGTAGACAAAAATATGAAATAAAGACAATATAATTTTCTTTTTATTGTTCTTTGGCTGCCTGGATATCCTCACTACTCAATATATGTATTCATAGCCACTCCTCCTGAAATTTCTCTATACA